>PVKE010045339.1:0-12653 GCA_004027555.1 Craseonycteris thonglongyai | reverse complement strand
GATAAAAAGGGAGCGGACTCTGGGTGGTGAGCACATAATGCAATGCATAAACGATGTAATGTAGAATCATACACTTGGAAACTTTGTAATTGTTACCAACCAACATCACCCCAATAAATGTAACAATAAAAACAGTTAAAAAAACATATTGTTTAATAGAATTATTAATCTTCAAAGATAAATAAAACTTGTAATTATTCAAGAAAAAATTAGTAAAGCCGTTGACACTTATATCCAGTCAAGTTTATTTCAAGTATAAAGGCTATGGTGAAACAGTTTTGACTATGCAAGAACTAAAGAAATGTTGTCCAAATAAACTGTTTTTGAGGGAAGTATCAGAGAGCAAACTTCAAGTAATCAAGAGACAACTGATAAAAACTTGGGCAAAAGGACTAGTTGTTTTAGAATCGTCAGAAGATTTCTATAGTTTAGAGTATAACATAGTGAACATTCTAGTGTATGAACATATTCAGATTTATAGTTAAAATCTGGGTAGAAGTAGAATACGAAGACTAACGAACAGTAACTATAGTTGAATACTTCAGAGCTCTACTGTCTATAAAAATACTCCACTAATAATTGTCTATATAAATTTTGCCAATATGCTTGAGCATTTCTTGGCCTTAGAATATAGAGGATAACCAGAAAATACAGAATTTTATATGTTAAGCACATCACATTTTCAGATCAATTTCCTAGCTTTCTGCCTATGTAGACAGTCTGCATAGAGAATCATTAATACACAGGAGTCATGGGCTTGAGATTTTGCCTGTGATCTTAAATACAGAAAAAATTTAAAAATCTACTAACAATTGTAAACCTTGACTTTCATTGTAAGGGTGTTATCAACTTGATAGAATATTCCTTTTTATTTTCAATAGAAAATAATTTAAATATTCCAGAATACACTAGGTAAGACTGAAAAATATCAAACTTGAAATATTTCTGATTAGGCAAATATATTACTGGCGATTTGAAAAAGTTATGAACTCTTTGGGTTGAAAAACATTGTGGTATAGGTTGCTACATTTATAAAGTAATAGCATCTTCTTCTTTTCCTCATTTCTTACTAAATGACAAAAATAAATTATACTTTGAAAAACATTCCAAAACATTTTTAAGCACAATTTTTAGTAGTATTGAAAACTTTCTAAAATGATACCCCAAATTAATACTCAAAGCAAGAATGCCTATAGCTATTTAATCAATGTAAAAATGTAATGTTTTTTTAAATCAGAAAAAATCGATAAAAATAATTTAGTAAATAGTTTATTTAATAGTTTCTTAATAGTAAATAATAGTTAATTTAGTAAATAAAATAGTTCAATTTAAAAAAAAGAAATTTAATTCTACATAGCACCTTTGAGCCAGTCATATCAATAATCCCAAAATGTTCAAGGGCATAATAGTATGATTTAGAGTAAGAACTTCTTTGAAATATGAACATAATATAAATATTATAATAGACAAAAGTATTTGCTTCTTAATGTAACTAAGATCAAAATTTTCACTTTTTGTGAACAAGCAGTTTACAATTCAAGAATGAATCAGCAGTGTCTTATAAGCATATTATAAATAATAAATATGAGGAAGGACTTGGGGAAACGTTTTCCTAGGAGCCTAAAAGAATTGTTTGTTATTCCACATGACTTTGAGATTTTGTTTTATTTAATTATTCAACATAATTATTCAGATTGTTTCTGCTTGCCTCATACTGCTGGAAGATGTGTACCCAGATTTTCTGTCCTATTGTCTTCCTTTTAGGACACCTCTTACTCTGACCATCAGGCTGTCTGTGTGGTAAAGAGAAAAGAAATGACATTTATTACTTAGCTTTGCTATCCACAGACTGAATAGTTTCTGACTCCAGTGAATTGAATATGGTAAAGATGGAATTGTAAAATTAATATTTCAAAAAGAACAACCAATGTAATCTAGAGAAAAACAAAAAAAGGAGTTTAGAAAGGAATTATATTATATTTGTTCTGCGATATAAGAGGTTGTAGATGATGCAGATCCTTCAGTCTCCCATCAGAGATGAGCAATGGGCATGAACTGGGAAATAAGATACAGAAGGTCTGTCACCCACTGAGGCACCTCAGGTCATACTCAATAAAATACTAAAACCTAAAGGTAGGGATGCACTCCAGATCATATTTTGTTTTGTTTCGGTTTTTTAAATCTAAACAAAATCACACTTCATATGTACCATCAGAGAGCCCCAGTTCCTGAGTAAAGACTAAGGAATAAATGGTTCAGTTCTCCAAAAGCCACTGGGAAATGTCAGCACCATCTAGTTAATGAATTCCTGATTTGTTTGGCATTTGCACTTTCTTAAGAAATTGCTGATGTGTTTAGACTTCCTCTTCTTCTCAGCAGCAGTGAAATTTGTTGATTATGATGGCCTTATATAACATCATCCAGGCAGAAAGCTAAAAGATTACACATTAAAAAGAAACAGGCCTGTTTATTACCAGGCATTGTGCTTCCTCATATGCATATCTCTGTTCCTCAGTCTTTGACCAAGTTGCTTTGTGGAAGGGGCTTTGTTAAAAGTATTTCCATGGCAGGCCTCCACTCATGAAAATGTCATTTTCTCTGCTTGGTTGTGATAGGAAGTCTTTTTCACCTATTGAAACCCATTTAATTTCCTTCAAATATTTTTGTTTAACTCTTAGAAAAACTGTTAGTGGAGGACCATTTAAAAATATGTAGATTTAATGAGGAATTGATGTTTGTACTTAAAAATATTTTTCAAAGAAACTTGTTTCTGTAGTGCTGAATAAGAGCCTACAATCTTCCACAGATTTCACTCAGCATAGGCAGAAAATCCAAACTGTTTATTTTACATCATTTTCCCTTAACCACTTTCAAGCGTATGTTTGTTTTAGGAGATATTCATTCCACTATGGACAGGAATCCTGACCACTTTAATTTAGTTTGTATAAGGATCATCCTGATAAGAAACTGTGAAGTTATAATTACTCAATTAAAAATCTTTGCTATGGTTCTAATGCAGAAACAGAACAGGTTTAATATCTTCACCTAAATATATTGCCTTGAACAGAGTAGTGCTACAGGTTACAGTCCATATTATGTAGTTCTTTGAATAGTACACAAAATTACTGTGTTTCATATTCTTATTTATTCTAAAGAGAAAACATTCCTACATAAGGCAGATTCCTGCACTTTGATAACATGTTTCCACTCCCATGGATCCTGCATGGGTTTCATATATTTTTTTAAAGATTTATTTTATTGTTTTTGATAGAGAGAGAAAGAGACAGAGACAGAGAGAAGTGGGGAAGCCCAGCGCAGTCTCCATAGCTGTATGTCATCAGTTTTTGACATTGTTTCATTTCACACAGGTGGGTGGGGGTCGTGCAGGACAGGAACTGGGCTGGCGGCCTCCCACATGGAAAGTACACCCCAGTTCAGCACATGCGTCTGCACGAGCCAGGGCTGGGGCTGGAGCTGGGACTAGGATTCAATCCTCGGTTCCTGTGGCGACAAAGTGAACACTTAACCTGCTGAGCCATCCCGGCTTTCCTTATATAGATATTTTTTCCATAAGAGAACTTCCTAGTCTGATTTTCACTTGTCCTTGACCCCACAACTGTTTCTCTCAACCCTCTCTTGCCTGTGACCTTAGCTCCTAGCTCTTTTCCGCTCCTCTTAATATGATTACCCATGCAAGAAAATTCTTCCTTGTTCAGAGAAACATTTTTGACTAAGTTCTCAAATTAACTGAACGTTGACTCTTTCTGCTAAAGATCTCAAAATTTTACCAACTTTCCTACAAACAAGACTCTCCTTCAGAGCCTTGCAATGTCTAGAAGTTTTAGCACAAAGACTGATGCCAGGATTTCTCAATTTCTGCACTATTAACATTTTGGGATAACATATTCTTTGTTGTGGAAGTCTGTCCTGTACATGACAAGATATTTAGCAGCTTTCCTGGCTTCTATTTACTAGAACTACTAGCACACCCACCCATCTTTGAAGTTGAGTCAACCAAAACTGTCTTCAGACATTGACATATGTGTCCCTTGTGTAAGGTGACCAGATTTTAACATTGGTAAAGAGGGAAACCATTGACCCGGGGCGGAGGGGGAGTGGGGGGGAGATGGTTCTTGATTAAAAATTTGGTCTATCTCCCGGTGTTCCCTAGCTTGTCATGCATTCTTTCCAAAAATTGGGACTTTCTTAAAATGCCACGGGACGCAGGACAAATTGTTAAAAATCGGGACTGTCCCGCCAAAAGTGGGACATCTGGTCACCTTACCCTTGTGCAATTGCTCCCACACTCCCCTCCCTCTCTTCAACCACTTCCCTCCTGAGTTAAGAGCCACTGGCTTACATTAACAGTAGCTCTGGTTAATTTTCTCCCACAGTCTTCGGTTTTGTGATTTTGATTTGGATCATTATTGAGCCCTCTAATGCTCAGTCCGGGCCATTTCCAAGAGGCCAGAATGCTGGAAATCTCTCACACCTCCCTCCTTGAAGTCTTAGTGACAAGAGAGCAGAGCAAGTCATTTTATCAGTTGCTAATATATTTAGGCAGCGATTCTCAACCAACATGTGAGAAGCTGTTGGCCAATCTCCCTGTTTTCATTACTGTAACCCTTTCTTGCTGAAGATCAAATTTGCATAATCTACTTCAAGATTTGTAAACCCTCCTAAAGAAAAACAAAAGTCCACTGAAAAATTTTGGACTACGGTAGTCTCTGATATTTACCAATTATTTCAGCTCCTATGAGACTCCCAGATATTAAAACTTAGTTAGAAAATGGAGAAAGGATTATCAGATTGATATAAGACATATGGGTCAAAAATTGACTACAGATTGATATAAAATAGGATAAGGCCTCAAGACTGCCTTCTTTACCTTTTTTTTTTTTTAAAGATTTATTTATTGTTTTCGACAGAGAGAGAGAGAGATACAGTCAGAGACAGAGAGAAGGGGGAGGGCCCAGAACAGTCTCCATAGTTGCACATCATTGGTTTTTCCACATAGTTTCATTCCACAGGTGGGCGGGGCTGCACAGGGCAGGAACTGGGCCGGGGTCTTGCCCCAGTGAGAACTGAACTGGGGGCACTCCCCAGTTCAGCATATGGGTCTGCATGGGCCGGGGCCGGATTCTATTCCTGGTCCCCGGCGCTGCAAAGTGAGCACCTAACCCACTGAGCCATCCCGGCTTCCCCTTCTTTACCTTTTTGATAGCCTGAAATCTAAGGTGGGAGATTTAGTCAGAAAATAAATAGGATGGCAGACTGTCTTTCTTTCTCTATTACAAGTATGTATAGAATAGTTTGAAGATAATTTGACTTACCAAAAAAATATAAAGGCCAAATGAATAGCTCTTTAGTTTAAACAATTAGAAAAGCCCAAGGACAAGGACACCCCTATGTCTAGTGTAAATAAAAGACACCTGCTGATATTATAAGGACCAAGAACACTGGAAGAACAATTGCCTTGTCTTGGAATAAAAAAGACAGATCTAAAAAGAAAAGAGACAAAGTGCCTTACAAACTAATACCCTTCAGAGTAAGTAGCTGTTCTATTTTGCCAATAATTGCCCTTAACACACAAAAGAAGAGAGAGTGAGAGAGAGACAAAGAAACAAAGAAAGATTTCCATACAATAGCAAAGCCAGCAGGTTCCATTGCTTTTTGCTATTGGGACTATACTCTGTTACAATATTGTTAGTTTGTTTTTTTTTATCCTTACCTTCTCTGAGTAACAAAAATGTTTCACAGCTTCTTTTTTGTATATTAATTATATCTCAATGTTAGTTACAAGGGTTGGTCAAGAAATTTGCGGAATTGGGGGGGTTATCAAAAATATGGGAGTACTAGTGTACATAATTTGAGTCCATGACTTATTGATAATATTAGTATATATTAGTACATATGCCAAATTTCAGCCCATTTGCATCTGCGTTCTTTTGGATATCACCAAAGAAGCATGGTAAGTATGGATAAAATTGAACTTCAAGCTGTCATGAAGTTCCTCACAAAACCAGAGAAAACACCTCAAGCCATTTGGAAAGAGACGTTAGTGGTTTGTGGGGACTATGGAGACTGTTGCCCTAGGAAATTCAGGGTTTACAAGTGGCATAGTTTTTTCTTTGTTCTCCCCCACCCCTCCCTGTTTTTTTGCCAAGATTTAATGTATATTTATTCTTAATACATGGAACATATAGTATAATGATTTCATCATGAATAAATGATATTTGTTAAGCAAAAAAACAAAAGAATGAGGCATTTACATCAAATTTTAGCTACATTGTTGGATATACAAATATGCAGATTTTATTACTGAAAAAAATCTCAATTGTGTTTTTTTCATCAGGAAGTTCAGCTGAACCTAGAACTTTTTCATACTTCAGTTAGTAACAAAATAAAGCAAAAACCCAGAAAAAAAAAGCAGAACAGAACTACAAGTTGATTGGCTACTAAGACAACAAGGACTTTTTACAGAGACCTGTATAGTATTGTGCCAGGAGAGTCAATGTCTGGCAAGAGATAAAATAGCCATGTCTCACTTTGTGCAGGTCACCAACCAGTTAACTTGTCATACTATAAAGAGGTGGCTGGATAAATCAGGACAAACAATGTGTTAAGCAAACCAATTGCTATCAAATTTTCCTTTTATACAGACTCAAGATGGCGATAGGATTTGTTACTTTGGATGAGCCCAAATGAGGTCAGAGTATGGCTAAGTGGCATCACTGAAGGTCATCTAGCACATATCATGCAACTTGTCTTCACAGTGTTTTCTGTCCTCTCTCCAACATAGTCATTCACTCAACAAATGATTGAAATTTAACTACATAGAGAAAAACTATGAGAGGTCCCGATGGCAGTCATCACTTTTGAGTCTGAAACTACAATATAAATAGAGAAAATCTGGAGAACTAAACAAGCCAACATATGGTTAAAAAAATGAGGCTCATATTTCTTGTTGATCAACAAAAGAAACTATAAGAGACTCTGAAGTTCTAAAACTCTTCCATTGTGCCCTTTACCTGTCTTTTTTAAAATACGATTGTTCCTCCCCATCTTACCTTACATACAACCTTGGCTACTAATTGTTTCTCCTTAACCTACTTAATAAACCTAAATTGCCTACTACTACAATGACTACTGCTCTCCAAGAATAACTCCTCTATCCCTTAAGAACCATTTTTGACTCACTGTTCAAAAACAAGCTGAATTTAAGCTCGTGCTAAACTCCATAAATACCCAGTTCAATAGAAAGTTCTGTAATGATAGAAATAGTTTAGTACTGCCCAATATGGTAGCCTCTAGGCACATGTGATTTCTGAGCATTTGAAATATGGCTAGCGCAACTAGGGAACCGATTTTAAATTTTATCTAAATTTAACCTTAAATTTATTTATTTATATATTTTTAAACCTTAAATTTAAATAGAGCATAAACTTGTGGCTGTTGTATTAGCGCACCTAAAATTATGAGTCTGTTTCCTCAAGAAAAAACTGGCCTTTGGAGCTTTCTCTTGCCTGACATGTTAATTAAAAGTCTGTCCTGAATGATGTTAATTTCCTTCAGACATAACATGTTCTTGACCTTTCTTAGTTTTATCCTCTTCATCTTTCTTCTCCCCATTTTCTGCCTTTTTGCCTTCTAGTTTCTTTTTCTCTGTTTTCTTTTCCCAACTGTTCCTCTTTTTTTCTATTTTCCAATCACAGCAAAAGCATCTCTGTCAGCTCAGCTGCACAATAGGAGTTATAGTGGGCAAAGATAGCAGTTGTGTGTAGAGAGGTGTCAGCTAAAATATTTCTTCTTGACCTGTGATATTTGATAAGGACCCTCTTCAATCTTAATTCTATCACATTTTAAATCAACCTTGATCATCTTCTTACACACCTTACTGTTATGTTCAGACAGTTCACTGGCCTTTTATTACTTGGTCTGAAGCCTAGCCATTTATGAAATTGATTAGACATTTATATAAATTACATCTCCCTGAAACCAAAACACGGTGTTAGTTCGGATTTCCAAATGTATTTGTAGGAAAAAGCAACCAAATTAGCTATTGGGTGTCAGTTGTTCTGTCATAGATTCAAAGTTTGTTAGTTTTAATATTTCCAGATTTACAAAATGTAATGGAACAAAAGTAATGAATAATTTTTTTAAATCATGTTCAAACATTTTTTTAAATTAATTTCTAGAAGCTATATTTAAAATGTTAAACTGAGCTCATGTTTATTGACTTGTTCTGCCAGAACTTTATTGAAATAATCATGCTACCATTCTGAGGCTGTGACAAAGCTGGGTTTTTCTGCCAACACAGTAAAAAATTATAGATCAGCAAAGGCCGCTATTGGCAAAATAAAGGAAAGTAAAAGCAAGTTTTATTGAGATACGTTTCAAGAGAGAGATGGACCAAGCCAAGAGAGAAAGTGACAAAGGCCCCAACACATTTGGGTTTGGGTTTTATTCCTGGCCCAGAGCCAGCCCTGTGAGTGTGACATGCAGACTTAGGTCATTTGATTGACATGTGTAGGTCATATGACCATTTTCTTTCTGCACATGCCCTTTCCCAGAATGCATACAGAAAAACCCACAGAAGAGGGCAGTGGAGGGGGGGCCAAAACAGCAATGCTACTTTATTACTATTACATTATAATGTGGCTAAGTTTAGGCCAAGGGCAAGGTTTAACACTATGAGCAGGCATCAAAAACGAAACAAAACAAAACAAAACAGAACAAACCAAGTAATCCTGGTTGGATTCTACTTCTCTTTTATCAGGATGTTCTAATCACAAAATCAGTCCCTGGGGGTTGTACCTGGATGTTCCCTGGGAGTGGAATTGGGTGGTGCAAAGCACTGATCATATTACCTTCTGCCCATCCTGTCATTCATGCCTAACTTCTTACCTAACACTAGTAAAGTAAAATAAGATGTTATTATAACTAGTTAATTGAAAGGCCTAGAATTAGTGGAGATATATAAAAAAAAGAGATCTAATAATTTTACCTTCTACTCTTAAGAGTGCAATGACAAATCTCTCTTTCCTAACCTTGAGAGTTCCAAAGTATATTGGATAGACTTTTGTTATATTCAGATAATAGACTAGTATCATTAGTCTAACCCCAGCCAAAACTTCTACTTCATATTCATTTCAAAGACCACATTCCCACTCCTTTCCTTTCCCCATCCTCCCAGCTAAGGCCTAACCCAGTCTGGAAGCCTCACAGTGGGTAAGAGAGTGGGTTCTGTATTTTACTCATTCCTCTCAGCTTTCTCATTTCTCTCCCTTCACCCACTTGTGTTGTCTTTGGCTTTTCCAAGGTTAAAGTGGGAAAGAGTGATAAGTGATAAAGAAAAATACAATGTTTGTTTATTGAGTTATGCTGTTTATAACTCTTTCTTGACTGTAAGGTTCACTTTCTGACAGATGTCTAAATGTTGTCTCTTTTATGAGGTACTTATATGTCTTTAAATGTACCCATTCCAGCCTCCACCCTACCAAAGCTGGGAATGCTTCTCCTTACAAATTTCTGACATAAAACGTCTACTCTGTGGCTGACCTGCTATGAAGTTTTAGCTTCTACCATGGCAGAAAAGTCTCCATCTCCTTTCTGACATTGTGGCCTTGAGCCAGACATAATCCCTTTAAGCTGTGACCCTTGGAGTCACATCTAACCAAGTTGCTCTCTGTGGTATTTAGTTAGCCCATGGGGGAAAAAGCAGAGAGAACAACAACAGCAAGAACATAGTTTTTGCCCCACTGAAATCTGAATGATCACGTTGCAGCCATTAGAGTTCTATATCTTTGCTCAGCTGTTTTCTCATTGAAATTAAGTTACAAGATTTCACAACTCCAAACTTCACAGAAATCAAGTCAGATTTTCCAAGAGGTTTCTTACCACGTATTGCTCTGATTTTATAATAGAACAGAATCAATTATAAAGAAAAAAAGAGTCCAACATTAGATATTTTACCAGTAATGTTGAATACTAAACTTATCTTTCAGAATTCAAAGAAAATGTAATTTCAACCTAGGATTGTATTCTATTTGTACTACCCATCAAAAGTAGAGACAGAATCAAGTAATTTCAGATATTTCAAGGACTCAGAAAATTTTTTTTCTATGTACAACTTATGAGTAAGCTATTCAAGGGTGTATACCAGGAAAACAAGGAATAAACCAAAAACAAAGACATTATGGGCTTCAGGGAACCACAGCTTCCACTCAAAAAAAGAAAAAGGAAAAAAAAGAGCACAAAGCTTTGGGTAGGATGGATGACAACCATGTAGTCTGGAGCCTAATTAAAGACTCATATATATATTTTCAGAGAAAAGTTTCAAGATTAAAAAGGGCTCAATAGAATCAGATTATAATTGAGAGGTTGAAAAAATTAGATGATGTGAAAAGTACAGAGAACACAATATTGCCCCGGGTTGTGAGTTGCTCTCTCATCAAAGGATAGTAACCAGGCACTATTCTTCATTGCATCTAAAGTTCCCATTTTAGTTTCTGACACTCAGCATGACAAACATACTTTTTATTTATTTATTTATTTTAAAGATTTTATTGTCTTTGACAGAAAGAGACAAAAAGAAGGGGGAGGGCCCAGAGCAGTCTCCATAGTTGTAGTTATCAGTCCTTGACATGGTTTCACTCCACACAGGTGGGTGGGGTGCAACAAACATACCTTTAATAATTGTTTTTCTGTGAGTAGAAGCCTTTGTGGTTGAATTCCACCCCCACACATTCCTGTCACAAAGCTTTGTAGTATTAAATACTTGTGCTAATTTACTGTTCTTATACAAGCTTATAATGCTGATATTTAAGAGTAAAAGTACTGATGATATTGTATAAATGATTTTCAAGCTATAGAGAATAACTAGGATTAGATTTACTGAAACGCAGAGAACTGCATCTGAGATGGAGTCTAGAAATCTAAATAATTAACAATCACTTCAGCTGACTCTCATTCATGTGATCTGTGGCCCCCATCATTAGAAACTATGCTTTGTAGACTTATTAACAGGGAATTTAGAATTAAATTCAGACTAGATGTGTTTTTTTAATTTTTTTAATGTGGGCAAAACATATTTTTTCTCCTAATTCATCATCATTTTCCACTTTATCAACTTATACAAAAATGAAACTATAGTGTGAATAGATAATATTTTATTTTAAGGGAACAGGCAACATTATTCCTTAGGGAGAAAAAATATAAAAATTCTTTTTTTCATTTATTTATTCTGCCTCGGTTATGTGCCATGGTAGTAACTTTGTTTCTCTACATATACATTTTTTTTTAATTTCTACTTTTGCGATGTCTAGACTTAGACTGCCTGAGAAGAAATGTGAGCATGAAAGAATAAAAATAATTTAGATTGCTGTACTAACATGGCCTCTATGGAGCTAAGGTTGTATTGTTTAAATATTATTTCCAAACCTGCTGTATTATTGGCTTTCTAGGTTTTAAATTCTTTTCTGAATGCTTCCGAGTTTTTCATTTCTAAATATTTCTACAGAGTATTATATTATGCAGTACATGTATCTTTATTCATTCATTTAGAGATGGGTTGCTTTAAGAAGTGGTGTATTAGTGATCTCCATTCCACACGAAAAAGAAACTATGCATTATTTTCCATTCCAAGAAAACTAAATTGACACACAGAATGACTGTTTGCTAGTAGCTGAAATTGCAGCAGAGGTGTACACTTGCCTTATTAAGATGAAATTTCTGTTTTTATTTATTCTGGAGGTGGGGGGGAAGCTCTACCCCCAAATAAAGAATTAGTCTAGGGACCTGGGACATTAGTGCTGCCATATCGAATAGAGAAGTGAGTGGGATGAATATTAGAGCTCACTCTTTATATTGGTTTATTTGTAGGTAGGAAAAAATGAGAAATTGGAGAAAGTATTAGTTCACATTAAAAGGTAAAACACGAAGAGGCCACTGTCAATTCAGGCCTATGCTTGTTGATTTTCAAATAACAACCTTGTCTCTGGAGTCATTAAAAGTATTACTCTCCAGAGAAGAGGCCGAGGTTCTGTGCCTTCAAAGCTGAATAAACCTGGTGTATCATTTTGTCATTCTTTATGAGAAAAGTGGCCCTGAGGATCTTTAAAAATAAAATAAAATAAACCTATCAGATTATCTATGCTACCTCTCTTACAAAAGTATGCAGGCACATGCGTTTAGTAAAAAGTATTAGTTATAAAGGCAGTAAATATTTCAATTATTTAGAGCTAACATTTCTCCAGAAGATGTCTTTTAAAGTAGAGTGTATGATTTGTTAACATTTAATCTCAAGATATTTTTTAAACAAAAGGGTGTCTGTTCCTTCCAGATTCAGTATTTAAAAAACAACAACAAAACAAAACAAACAAACAAAAATATATATATATATATTAAACTGGCTAATATAGATGGAAGGTGATATAAAATTTAAAAATAGGGAAAAGCCGGGACGGCTCAGCGGGTTGAGCGCTCGCTTTGAGGCCATGAGGACCAAGGATCGAATCCCGGCTCCGGCCCAGGCAGGACCCACGTGCTGAACTGGGGAGTTCCCACAGTTCGGTTCTCTAACTGTCTCTGTCTCTGTCTCTCTCTCTATCTGTCAAAAAGTAAAATAGAAATAAATATGTACTGAAGACAAA
>PVKE010045338.1:0-12653 GCA_004027555.1 Craseonycteris thonglongyai | reverse complement strand
AAAACCAATGATGTGCAACTATGGAGACTGTTCTGGGCCTTCCCCCTTCTCTCTGTCTCTGTACCTCTCTCTCTCTCTCTCTGTCAAAAACAATATAAATCTTTAAAAAAAAAAAAGAATGATGGAGGGTAATACCATTTGACTACAAGGAACTGGTTATATCCAGATATGTCTTATGTAACAGAAAATATTATAGTGGAGGCAAAATTTATCAGCCCGTCTTCATATACTAATAAGTGTTATGTCTTCTTGATGTACTGTCCCTCTTATCATTATAAAATGTCCATCTTTCACAATAGCTTGGTGATTACCTAAGAGAAAGGGGGGAGGAGGGAGGGAGAGTGGGGAGGGGAGGTGGGAGTGGGCACCAGGCTTACAGCCACACTCAATAGTTTGGTGGTCACTTGAGTGAAGGGGAGGAGGGGGGAGATAGAGGAGGGGTAGTAGGAGGGGGCACCAGATATATGGTGATTGAAGAAGAGCTGATTCTGGGTGGTGAGCACATAATGCAATACATAGGTGATAAAATGTAGCTTTGTACTACTAGAAACTAATTGTTACCAATCAATGTCACCACAATAAATTTAACAATAAAAAAAAATGTCCATCTTTGTACCTTGTTACCTTTATATTGAAGTCTATTTCGTCAGATATAAGTAAGGCTAGACGACTTTTCTCTAGATACCATTTGCTTAGAGTATCATTTTCCACCCTTTCACTTTGAGTCTATATTTGTCCTTATAGCTGAGATGTGTCTCTTGATGGCAACATATGGATAGGTTTTGTTTTTCAATGCCTTTTTATTGGTGAGTTCAGTCCATTTATCTTTAGAGTAATTATTGATATATGAGGATTTTCTATAACCATTTTACTTTTGTTTTCTGGTAGCTCAGTGTCTCCACTGTTTCTTTGCCCTTGTTTTTCTGTTATGTTAGTTTGGTGATATTCTATGATTTTTTTTTCCTGTTTTCTTTTTTCATATTATATGTCTCTGCTGTGTATTTTTTTGTGTTTTATGTAAATGAAAGTTTCATATATACTTCCCTTTTTCTTCTGCATTTATCTTATTTCCATTCCCCTTTGCAAATTCAAACCTTCTCCTCCACTTTTGTTTTTTTGTCACAAATTATCCCTATTTATGCTGTGAGTTCACGTCTGATTTAGTGTAGCTTTTGTCTTTTCCTTTTTTTTTTATGTTTATATCTCCTTTAACATTTATGTTACAGTTAAGTACCCTATTCTGAATAAAGACTGCAATTTCCTGCTTCCGTCTGTTAGTCATCTTACTCATGATTTTGTATCCTCTTTGTATTAGGTAGAATAATCCCCTTCAATATTTCCTGTAAGGCATGTCTGTGGTTAAAAAAAAAAATTCCCTTCACTTTTGTATGTTTGAAAAAGTCCTTCATATCTAAAGGACTTTGCTGAATATATCATTCTTGGTTGGTGATTTCTCTTTCAATAGTTTGACTATTTGATTCCACTCCCTCCTGGCTTACAGAATTTCTGCTGAGAAGTTGGATGATAATCTAGTGGGCTTTCCTTTACAGCAGCGGTGTCCAACCTGTTGGCTTCCCCGGGCCACATCTGAAGAACTGTCTTGGTCACACATAAAATACGCTAACACTGATGAGCTTTAAAAAAAAATTGCAAAAAAAATTTCATAATGTTTTAAGAATTTGTTTTGGGCCTCCTTCAAAGCTGTCCTGGGCCTCAGGTTGGACATACCTGCTTTAGATGTTACTGTCTTCTTTCCCTGGCTGTCTTGAGAATTCTATCTTTGTGATTATTTTCTAACAGTTTTTTTTTTGTTTGTTTGTTTGTTTTGACAGAGAGAGAGAGAGATATACAGAGACAGAGAGAGAACTGAACTAGGGGAACTCCCCAGTTCAGCATATGGGTTCACACAGGCCGGGGCCAGGATTCAATCCTCGGTCCCCGGGGCTGCAAAGTGAGCGCCTAACCCACTGAACCATCCCGGCTTCCCCATGACAGTTTTAATATAAGGTGCTTCAGATAAGGCTTTTTGGGATTGATAAAATGGGGTGTTGTGTTTGCTTCTTGGATTCAAGGATCCAGTTCTTCCCATGGGTTTCAGAAGTTCTCATCGATAAATTTGAATAGGTTCTCTGTACCTTCTCCCTCTCTTCTCCTTCTGGTATACCCATTATTCTTATATTGTTCTTTCTGATGAAATCAAATAGTTCTTGTAGAGTTCTTCCATTTCTTTTAACTCTCAAGTCTCTCTCTTACTCCATCTGCATCATTTCCAGATTTCTGTCTTTGATATCACTACTGCTTTCTTCCGTCTGGTCATCTCTACTTCCTAAGTTTGCTATTACATTCTTCGTATCTTGCATTTAATTCCTTAGCTCCAGATTTTGTATTTGGTTCCTTTTAAAGTTTTAATCTGTTTAGTATTCATTTTGCTCATTGACTGTATTTCTGAGTTCATCAAACTGCCTGTTCTCTTCCATCTCCTTGAGTTTTCAGAACTGCAATCTTGAATGCTCCGTCATTTCAGTCACATACAAGTATTTCCATGTCTTTAAGTTTATCTTCTACAGATTTCTTGTTTTCTTTCTGAGCTGCCTTGTTTCCTTGCTTGTTCATAATATTTGATGAAATCTTTCTCTGCTTAGGCATATGGGAGTGAACTCTGTAGCAGTTTGATAAGAAGAGGTCTTTATTTTATTTTCCAGTAAGTGGTGCTGGAGCATTTTGTCTTGCAGTCCTCCGCTGGGCAGTGAAAAATGCCTTGTATCCCCTGAGAAAGTGGATGTCTCCTCTGTGACCAGGTTACCTCAGTCTCAGGGAACCATCCCCATGGGAGAATGTGGTGGATGGTGGATGGGGTGGGTTCTGAGACCCTGAAATCCCAGTGCTGCCCCTACAGCCAGATGCAGGGCTGTGCTGCCCCAGGTCTCTGCCCCAATCACTGGGTTTAGCCACATTACACACTAATCACTTAAGCAGAAATGCTTAGGACCACAGAGAGTGTACCTGAAACCTGAATCATCCCTTCTCCAGGACTGGCAATCTGGCAATGAGCTCTGGAGTGTGTCTGTGGCACCCATCACTGTTCCTTTCCTGTCCTTCCTCCCCTGTTCACCCCAATTCACCCACCTTCTGATGTTTCAATATGTGGCTCTCTCAGACACATTTGTATGCTATGTAGGGAATGCTTTGTTGAACTATAACTTAAGGGGAACAATCAAGGGGATTCCTCATGCTGTCATGCTTCCAACATTATATCACTTCTGGGCATTTATCCAAAGAAACCCAAAACATTACTTCTATGAGACATGTGCATCCATATGTTCACCTCGGCATTATTTACAGTAGCCAAACTATGGAGGCAACCTGGGTGTCCATCAATAAATGAATGTATAAAGAAAAGGTGGTACATGTATACAATGAAATAATATAGCCAGCTATAAAAATAAAAATAAATGAAATCTTGGCAGTTGCAACAACATGGTTGGACCCAGAAAGTATTATGCTAAGTGAAATAAGTCAGAGAAAGATAAGTATAATATGATGTCACTCGTATGTGACAGTTCAGTGATTAAACATTGCCTTGCATTCACAAGGTCAAGGGTTTGATTCCTGGCCCCGGTCTATGCAAAGCCATATGCTAAATTGCAATGCAACTAACTGGTAACCATCAGGATAGCTCTGTGGCAAAGGTTCTCACCTCCCAAGCGGGAGGTTCCCAGTTCAGTTCCAGCTCCATGAGGCCCCACATCCACCTGTGTGGAATGAAACCATGTCACAACCAACAATGTATAACTATGGAAACTGCTCTGGGCCCTCCCCCACACACACTTTCTCTCTCCCTCTCTCTCTCTCTCTCTCTCTCCCTCCCTCCCTCCCTCCCTCCTCCCCTCATTCCCTGCCCCCTCCCTCCCTCCCTCCTTCTCTCTATCCCTCCCTTGCCTTCTCTCAAAACAAAAATTCTTTAAAATATAAATAAATAAATAACTGATAAAACAGAAACAAACGCATATATACAGCAAACATTTTCATGGTTGCCAGATAGAAGGGGGTTTAAAGGTTGGATGAAAAAAAAGGAAAAGGATTAAGATGTACAAATTGCCCAGTTATAAAAACAGTCATTGGGGTATAAACTACAGCATAGAGAATATAGTCAATAACATTCTCATAACTATGTACAGACCAATGGAATAGAGAAAGAGTCCAGAAAGTAACCTTCACATACATGGTCAAGTGATTTTTGACATGGGTGCCAAGACTATTCAATGAGGAAAGGAGCTTTCTCAATAAATGATACTAGGAAGAGTGGGTATCCACACACAGTAGATGAAGTTGGACCCTCACCTAACACTATATGCAACAGTTCACTCAAAATGGATCAAAGACCTAAATGCATGAGCTAAAACTATAAAACTGTTAAAATAGAGGAAAATATAAATGACACTGGATTTGGCAAAAATTTCTTGGATGTGACACCAAAGGCACATGCAACAACAGAAAGAATAGACAAATTAAACTTAATAAAAATTAAAACTTTTATACATCAAACAGTAATATCAATAGGATAAAAAGGCAACCCAAAGATTTGGAAAAAATTTGCAAATCATATTTCTGATAAGATGTTAATATTCACAATATGGAGTGAACTCCTAAAAATCAAAAATCAGAAACAACCTGATTCATCAATGGGCAAACAAGCATTTCTCCAAAGAAGATATATGAATGGTCAATTAGCACATGAAAAGATGTTCCACATCACTAATCATCAAGGAAATCCATATCAAAACCATAATATCATTTCAAATCTATTAGGATGGCTATTATTCAAAAACAGAAAATAGCAAGTGTTAACAAGGATGTGGAGAAACTGGGAATCCTATACATTGTTGGTGGCAATGTAAAACTTGTGCAGCTGCTATGAAAAACAAGATGATGGTTCCTTTAAAAATCAATAATAGTATTTCCATATGATCCTGCAATTCCACTCTTAGGCATATACCCAAAATAACTGAAAATAGAGGGCATTTGGTTAAGATAGCAGAGTAGGTGAACACTGTACGCACCTCCTCCCATGACCACATCAAAATTACAACTAAGCTACAGAACAACCATCATCAAGAATCAATCAACTGAAGTTTAGCTGAACAGAGTCCTATTACTAAGGACATACAGAAGAAGCCACATCAAGCCTGGTAGGAGGTGCAAAGACATGGAACAAGCTGGTCCCACACCCACGTAGAACAGTTAAAACTCAGGAGGAATATCTCAGCCATGGAGGTCCCCTCTAAGGAATGAGGAGTCCTAGCTCCACTCCAGATTTCACAGTCTAAGGTTCCAATGACAGGAAAAGAAGACCCCATTAACTTCTGCCTATGAAAATCAATGGAGATTGTGGCTGAGGGAGACAGAGGGCGGCTAGAATCCCAGGCAGTCCTCATATAGGGCCCATATACAAATTTATCAATGGACTCACTCACTTTGAGTTTCAGCACTAAGGCAGCATCTCAAAAGGCATGAGGGACACATGGTGAGAAACTGGTTTAAGGGTGAGGGTTAGAGGGGTACCTCTGTCCAACAGGTGCCATTTTGTTTCTTTTTTGAGCCTTCCCCCCACCCAGCATAAAGACATGGGAGGCCACCATATCTAAGCCTCCATCAACTTGCCTAACAACATTCATCCTGCTCTGGTAAGTCTCTGAGACCCTGTCTCACCCAATTTGAGAGCGTACCCAAGCCACTTTCAGTGGCTTTTCCATAAAAATGGCCTGTCTTGACTCACGCTGTAGACTTCCCTAAAATCTCTCAAAGGTCTGGAAGCCTCAAGCAAGCATCATCTGATCTTGGTATACCCTGTACTTCTTGCTAAGCAGCTCTAAGTCCTGCACTAGCAGCCAGCAGCCTTGGTTCACAGCTCAGCCTCTCCAAGGCACCTCCACACCCAGCTCAAGCGGCAACACTCTGCAGATCACTTTGTAGTGCATACAAGCAGCCCTGGGCAGGATACAGGCAGTGGCTGAACTTGGACTGCACCAGAATTCTCCCAAAAGACCCCAGCTTCAGACCACACCACAGCACCATCTAACACCTCCACAAACAGCATACCCAAAGGGCATACTCGAAAGGCACCTGAGGGGAAGCCAGGATGGTTCAGTGGGTTGAGTGCTTGCTTTGTAGCCCTGGGGACCAAGGACTGAATCCCGGCCCCAACCCACGCAGACCCATATGCTGAAATGGGGGTGTGCTACCCATGCAGGAGGCCCCCAGTTCGGTTCTCACTCCCCGGTTTGACCCCTGGCTCAAGGGGCATGTCTCCCATGCTGGAGGCCTACAGCCCAGTTCCCACCCTGCGCAGCCCCCACCCACCTGTGTGAAACAAAAACCATGTAGAAAACTGATGACGTACAACCATGGAGACTGCTCTGGGCCCTCCCACTTCTCTCTGTCTCTCTTTGTCTCTGTCAAAAACATAAAATAAATCTTAAAAAAAAAAAAAGGCACCTGCTCCCCACTGAAGCAAATTCTGCTCCAGGGTGGGATTTAGTTTAAATGTAAATGGTTTAAATGATCTAATCAAAAGACTAAGGTGGCTGAATAAATAAGAAAACAAAACCTTTACATATACTGCCTCCAAGAAAACTAACTTCAAATTGAAAGACACACAGACTGAAAGTAGAGGGATAGAAGAAGTTATTTCATAAAAATGAAAATGAAATAATAAAGCTTGGGTAGCAAAAGTTATACCAAATAAAAGAGACTTTAAAACAAAGGCTATAACAAGAAACAAAGAAGGACCCAGTAATCCCACTTCTGGGTACTCATCCAAAGAAACCAAAACATTACTTCAAATGAATGTGTACATCCATATATTCATTGCAGCATTATTTACAATGACCATGACATGGAGGCAATCTGGGTGTCCACTGATGGATAAATGTATAAAGAATAAGTGGTACATATATATAATGGATTATTACTCAGCCATAAAAAGAATAAAATATTGCCATCTGCAACAACATGGATGGCCCTAGAGGATACTGTGCTGAGTGGACAATGTCAGAAAAAGACAAATGTACTATAATTTCACTGATATGTAGAATATAGAGAGGAGGACAAGAAAACAAATGGAACAAAAACAAGCTCATAGATACAGGGAGCAATTTTGTAGTTGCCAGACTGGGGGGAATGGGGTGGCAGTGGGGAAGTAGCTACAAAATAATGATGGGGTTATAGACTATAGCATAACTAATACAGGCAGTAATATAGTAATAACTATGCATGGTGTCAGATGGGTACTAGATTTATTGGGGTGATCACTTCTTAAGTTATGTATGTAAATGTCTAATCACTGTGTTGTATACCTAAAACTATTAAAATACTGTATGTCAACTATAGTTGAAAATTGTTTTTTAAATATATTTTTAAAATTTAAAATAGAAATAGAGGGACGGGAAAGCTGGGATGGCTCAACGAGTAAAGCTCTTGCTTTGAAGCCCCGAGGACCGAGGATCGAATCCCGGCCCCGGCCCATGCGGACCCACATGCTGAACTGGGGAGTGCCCCAGTTCAGTTCTTGCCAGGACCTATGTGGGAGGCTCCCGGCCCAGTTCCTGCCCTGCACAGCCCTGTGCCCGCCTGTGGAGTGACAGTATATGGAAAACTAATGTCAACAATGGGGACTGCTCTGGGCCCTCCCCATTCTCTCTGTCTCTCTCTGTCTCTGTTTCTCTCTGTCAAAAATCAATAATATAAATCTTTAAAAAAAAAAAAAAGAAATAGAGGGGATGCTGGGATACCTCAGCAGTTAAGCATTTGCCTTGCAATCACAAGGTCTGGGGTTCGATTCCCAGCCTCTACCCATGCAACCCTATATGCTGAACTACAACATAACTGGTAACAACCAGGATGGTGGTGAAGGTTCTCACCTTCCACACAGGAGGCCCCAGGTTCAGTTCCTGCCCCATGCAACCTCCATATCCACCTGTGTGGAACGAAACCATGTCACAACTAATGATGCACAAATATGAAAACTGCTCTGGGCCCTCCCTCTTTTCTGGAGGGGAGGGGAGGGGAGAGGAAGGGAGAAGAGGGGAGGGAAGAGAAGGAAGGAAGGAAGGAAGGAAGGAAGGAAGGAAGGAAGGAAGGAAGGAAGGAAGGAAGGAAGGAAGGAAGGAAGATACTTGTACACCAGTGTTCATAACAGTGTTACATACAACATCCAAAGCATTGAAACCCAGTATCCATAGACATTTAAACCAAACTACACAAATGCAAAAAGGATATCAGAACTTCAATTTGAAAAGTATTTCCAGAATGTTGTTCTAGATCTGATACCTCACATAAATCATCATAAATCAAAATGGCAGTTGACTGACCTATTTCTATACTTGGGATTGAGGAGGTCTTTCAAATAATAAACCTCCAACACAGATGTCAAACACTGACAGATTTTACAAAATAAAATTTGAAATGTCTATACTACAGAAGATACTACAAATAAAATAAAATTACAAATAGGAAACTTGAAAATAAAATTTCAACACATATAAGAGTGTTTAATAAGAATTCTTATAGATCAGGCTCAGTGGGTTGAGAGCTCATCTTACAGCCCCAGGATTTGAGGACTGTAACCCCGCCACAACCTGTGCGGACCCATATGCTGGACTGGGGTGTGCCCCGAGTTCGGTTCTCACCAGGGTGAGTTCCCCATGTGGGAGGTCCCTGGTTCGGCTCCTGCTCCAGGCGTGCTTCCCATGTAGGAGGCCCCCAGCCCAGTTCCTGCCCTGCACAGCCCCATGCCCACCTGTGGAGTGAAACTATATGGAAAACTAATGATGGACAACCATGGAGACTTCTCTGGGCCCTTCCCCTTCTCTCTGTCTCTCTCTCTGCCTCTCTTTCTCTCTTTCTGTCAAAAACAATAAAAACAAATCTTTAAAAAATTTTTACAAATCAATAAGAAACAGATGGAACACCCCAATACATATGAAAACATATAAGAAATAAAAAATCCATCTTCACTAAAAATAACAATAAGTGAAATAAAAATAATTATATTTATTTTCCACAATAATCTATCAAGAAATCTTTCATGATGACACCTAATTCTGGTTAAAATATAGGAGAATGGCACTTTAAAGGTTTCCGGCAGAGGTCCTCAAACTTTTAAATAGGGGGCCAGTTCACTGTCCCTCAGACCATTGGAGGGCCGGATTGCGGGCCTGGGACGAGTCGGCTGCTAAGCAGGACTGGCTGTGGCGGCAAAAACACCCGGCAGGCAGGATAAATGTTTCGGTGGGCCGCATGTGGCCCGCGGGCCATAGTTTGAGGACGGCTGAATTAAGAATAAATATACAAAGACATATTGATAATCCACTTACTATAGCATTGGTATACAAAAATTTAAAAATACCCTAAAAGTCCATTCATAAGGAAGTACATATATGTAATAAAAGATAAAAGAGATCTCTGTGTATTAAAATGGAAAGTTATTAAATTAAAAGAGAAAAGCTGGGGAAGCCCGGATGGCTCAGTGGGTTAAGCGCTCATTTTGCAGCGCCCGGGACAGAGGATCGAATCCCGCCCCGGCCCCCGCCGGTGTGGACCCATGTGCTGAACTGGGGAGTTCCCCAGTTCAGTTCTCTCTCTGTCTCTATGTCTCTATATCTCTGTATCTCTGTATCTCTCTCTCTCTCTCTCTCTCTCTCTGTCTCTGTCTCTGTATCTCTCTCTCTCTGTCAAAAACTATAAAAAAAAAAGAGAAATGCTGATTTTCTTAGTACTCCTTCAGCATACCTAGGTATTATTATCTTATTTTACAGGTGAGGTAAACTGAGGCATAGAGAAAAAAGTTAAGCAAATTGCGAGAACTGCAATTCAAGCCTGTGCCACATAAGATTTTTTTTCCTACATAATTCTATTCAAGTTACCTATTATAGTCAGTAATAACAGTTCCAAACACTAAAACTAGGCTAATGTTAAAATAAGATTTTTAGCCTTTATTTAACATTTTTCAATATGTATCATCAAAGGTATAAGTGCTAGGTTTTCAGAGGAAACCTCAATTTTCACAGTCATACAGACCTCCCATTCTCCAACCCACTAATTTTTAGTTGCTACTTGACATTATATCTTCATAACAAGAGTTGGTATGTTTATCACTTTCTCTATAATAATAGAATAACAATAATGTCAGAACATCATGTCATCCGAAAAGATCTAAATAATTTTTATATATTCTTCCTGATTTTGAGAAAGGCAGGCTGTTAGGAGGATGGTCACAAGAGTCCCATCCTTGAGCCTACACTGTGCTTATACTGCACTTCAGTTCAAATGGAGCACATCAACTGAAGTGATGGTATGGACATACTCGCAATTTATTTCTATGGGGTACTCTGGATTCTTCACAAAATGAACTCATTTGAATAAAGAGAACTAAAGTTTGTTTTAAGAAGTGTAATACTCCTCCTTAAACCAAATGGTAATACTAGTATGGCTGTGACAATTGCCTTTGCAGCACTGGTAATGGCAACTGGGGAAGCAATAATCTCAGGATAAGTCACTGTCACCCTCATCATAGAAAATTATAGTAGCATCAACTGCAACAGCCTTTAATGGCATATTTGATTATCAGAAGTGATAAAAAGACTAAGATAATGACTACCATTTATTAACCACCTACTAAGTGTCAGGCTTTACACAAAGGATTTTACAATCTTTAAATCTGAACAATAATCCTGTAAGATGTGTATTATTATCATTGTTTTAAAGATAGAATATAAGTAACTTGCCCAAGGTAAGTCAGCATGTTAAAAGCACTGCTAAGATCTGAATCCAGATGCCTGTCTCCAAAGTCTATGCCTATTGTAAATGCAAGAATCAAAAAAACCACCAACAGCAGAATGAATTTTCAGAGCTCATATCAAATACCACCTAGAAATTTCATAATGTGAACCTCAAGAAGGAATGAATACATCTGCTAAGAAGGACTCCTCCTGGTTAACTGGAAACAGATTCATCACTAGAGTCTAGCAGCCATTGCCAACAGGAGCCTCTCACACACCCTGCATTTCAGGATAAAGCTACAGACTGAAACTTTAGCTTCCTACATTGTGCTCCTGTTGTCTATGTCAACCCTTACAAAAGACTTCCTGGTATCTTGTGTCCAACGGACTATGCAGCCATCTCCTCATTTGCATCTATACTCATTAATCAGAGCTGCTCCATAATGACCAACCAGAATGCATAATTCCAATCAATCAGGACTATGCTATTTGGACCAATCAGAACTGTGCTATTTGGACTCTTCACTTGCATAAAAATAGACCAATCAGGGACCAGAATGAGAACTTTCTCTATAAAAGACAGCTTTCCCTTTGTCTCCATGGAATGCAGTTTTGTTTCCACTGAAAGCTGCTTTTCTCCAGTTTGCAAATAGTTCACTTGAATAGTTTCTCCACTTTTCACACCCCAGGCAGGGGTCTCCTATCAACATTAGCTTGGTGGCAGCACACTTCTGTTGACAATAACTACCGGTATTAAAAAGAACTTGGGGAGAGCTAGAATTCTTATTAAACAGACTTTAGGAACAGTCAGAAATTTTAGGCATATTATTATTAAATCTTAGCCCCAAATTGGTATAAAGTCTGAAAAGTACAGATTTAACATGACAGTTTCATGGAATCCTCACAATGAGTGCTATTTTTCATAACAGCATGAATAGACATTGATGTCATTTGAATTTCATGGTAAGAATAGCAATTCATGGTTAAGTGACCATTTACAATGTACTATTACCATGGAATTCAAATTAAGTCTTAAATAAGCCTTCAGTAATAACATTTCTATTTATATGTTTTATGTGCACAAAGAATTCTCACATGTGTGATTTAAGAAAAATAATAAACAATTTGTGAGGTAGAAAGGTCATTGAAAATAATTTGTTTTTAAAATTCAGGAAACCAAAGCTCAAAGTTAAATGATATAAATGTTAATGCAAGTACACAAAATTCAAAATGCACTGAGCTAAACACTGGGTGCAATTATAAATAAGACAAGATGTCTCTTCTTAAAGAGCTATGGTCTAGTATAGGAGGCAGAAATAAACACCTATAGTACAAAATGATGAATGCATTTCTAATATCTTTAACTATACATTAAATTTATTAGTAACTAGATATCACTGAAACTCTCATTTTTTCCCAGCAAATTCAGAAGAAAATCTAATAAAGTATAAAGTTAATATTGTTACTTATAATTCACTAAGTAGAACCTAGGTAAAACCATAAAATATATTCCAAAAGGAGAGAAATTCATAAAATTTTTAAGTTCATAAGAAATAGAGCTTACAAAAATAAAATGTTTCAAAATATAAATTTGTTAGAGACCTTTATAGAGGCAATTATAAATACTCTTTAATGTAATTAGGCTTACAATAGAAATGCAAGTCAAAATTTACCTTGGGATAGTTCAGGGGGAAAAAAAAACAATTAAGACTGGATCAATAATTTTATACTCAGATCAAAAATAAATATTGTACTGACTGAAAGCAGAAAATCAGAAAGAAGTTCATGATAAAATGAAAGTTAAAAGTTCTATCAGTATTTACTAATTGACATTCTCTAATTTTTTCCCACAATTTCTTTCTTTTTTATAGTCTG
>PVKE010045337.1:0-12654 GCA_004027555.1 Craseonycteris thonglongyai | reverse complement strand
TGTCTTCAGTGCATATTTATTTCTATTTTACTTTTTGACAGATAGAGAGACAGAGACAGAGACAGTTAGAGAACCGAACTGTGGGAACTCCCCAGTTCAGCACGTGGGTCCTGCCTGGGCCGGAGCCGGGATTCGATCCTCGGTCCTCATGGCCTCAAAGCGAGCGCTCAACCCGCTGAGCCGTCCCGGCTTTCCCCTACCTACTTCATTTTTGAACTCTTTTATTGAGTTCTTCATCTCCAAAATTTGTGTGTGTTTTTTTTAATTTCATTCTCTTTGTTAAAATGTTTTGTTCATGGATTTCCTTTCTAAGTTCATTAAATTGTCTATCTGAATTTTATTTAATCTTGTTGAGTATTTTTTGTTGTTTTTG
Organism: Craseonycteris thonglongyai; assembly: GCA_004027555.1. NCBI lineage: Eukaryota > Metazoa > Chordata > Mammalia > Chiroptera > Craseonycteridae > Craseonycteris > Craseonycteris thonglongyai. Next base: position 12,281 of record PVKE010045337.1, on the reverse strand, counting down.
ACAGTGATAGAGAGACAGAGACAAACACAAAGAGAAGGGGGAGAGCCTACAACAGTCTTCATAGTTGTAATTCATCTGTTTTCAACATGGTCTCATTCCACACAGGTGGACAGGGCCACACAGGGTGGGAACCAGGCCAGAGGCCTCCTGCATGGGAGGCACACCTCTGCTTGCTGGAGGCCGAACTGGGAGCCTCCAACATTGGAAGCTCACCCTGGCCAAAACTGAACTGGGGGCCTCCCACATGGGAAGCACACCCCAGTTCAGCATATGTGTCCACCCAGTCTGGGGTTGGGACTCGATCCTTGGACCCTAGGACTGCAAAGCAAAAGCTTATCCTACTGAGCATCATTGAGTTATTTTTCAGAACTGCAGTCTTGATTTTTTTTTTATATTATTATATTTTATTGTTAAATTTAATGGGGTGACATTGGTTGGTAACAATCAGACAGTTTTCCAATGGACAACTCCACATCACATCACCCATGCATCCCATTATGTGCCCAGCTCCCAGAATCAGGTCCCCCTCCAACCCGATATATCTGGTGCCCACTCCCCTCTCCCCATGATTTTTAAAAAAATGATTTATTCTATTGTTTTTGATAGAGAAAGAGCGACAGAGACAAAAAGAGGCAGAGAGAAGGGGAGGGCCCAGAGCAGTATCCCCAGCTGCATGTCAACATTTTTTGATATGGCTTTTTTCTACACAAGTGGATGGGGGCCGTGCAGGGTGGGAACTGGGCTGGGGCCCTCCTGCATGGGAAGCACACCGCAGTTCAGCATATGGTTCTGCATGGGCCAGGGCTGGGATTTGATCTTCAGTCCCTGGGGTTCAAAGCAAGTGCTTAACCCGCTGAGCCATCCCAGCTATCTCAAGTCTTGAATTCTTTGTGATTTAAGTCACACCTTTCCATGTCTTTAAATTATTTTTTCTGGAGATTTTTAAATCTTGTTTCTGAGTGCCTTTGTTCCCTTGGTTATTTATAGTGATTAATGTGCTTCTCTTTCCAGGTATCTAGAGTAGTGGATTCTGCAGTATATAGATATGAAGAGGTCTTTATTTTACTATTCAGTTGGTATTTCTGGAATGTTTTATTTTCTCTTGCATCACTTCTTCTTGTGAAGTGGGCTTCCCTTTGACCCACTCACCTTAGTTTCAGTGCACCATCCCCATGAGAAGATGTGGTGTGCACTGGGTCTTTGAGCCTCTGAAACTCCAGTGTTGCCTCTGCAGCCAGAAGCAGCAGCGACTGTGTGTTTCAGCTTTCCCTGCTCCTTCCACCTGGGATAGGTTGAGGTGAGGTGAATTAGAGTAGGTAGAAGGTGTGATAGTGGCTTGAGATAATGATAGCTGCCAACTTGCATCTGTCTTTTATTTTTAAGATTTATTTTATTGTTTTTGACAGAGACAGAGAGAGACAGAGAGACAGGGAGGGCCTAGAGCAGTTTCCATAGTTGTACATCATCAGTTTTTCAACATGGTTTCACTCCACACAGGTGGGCGGGGGCCACGCAGGGCAGGAACTGAGCTGGGGGCCTCCAGCACGGGAGGCATGCCCCTTGAGCCAGGGGTCAAACTGAGGGGTGAGAACCAAACCGGGGGCCTCCCGCATGGGGAGCACATACCAGTTCAGCACATGGTTCCACACAGGCCAGGACCAGGATTTGATCTTCGGTCCCTGGAGCTGCAAAGTGAACACTCAACCCGTGGAGCCATTCTGGCTTCCCTTCACACCTGTCTTATCCCTACTACTTTTTACTGTTACCGGACTTTGCCACACCATATGTCTGCTGCTCAGGAACTATCACCCCAGCTCTGAGGGCTATAGATATTCTGCTCTTCAACTTGACACACATAGCTGCAGTTTCTTCTAGGGCTCACTGCTAATAATGGGAGGAGATGGGGGGAAGTGAGCTCTGGAAGGGTGGAACAGGTAGGTGGCCAAGCTCTATATCTTTGTCTTTTGCCTGGCCCTGAAGGAAGTGGGAGTAGGCTTTTCTGTATTTGATCTCTGCCCCAAGGTCTCTGACTTCAGTGCTGGTTTCACCTGTATTATATGCCGATTCTCTCAGGCTACTGTCTTTTCATTATTTCTCTATCCTGAGACCACTGAGCTCTGGGCCACATCCCTGGCCCTCATCTCTTTACCTCCTTCTCCCTCCCAGGATGCAAGTGAGTTCCAAGTTGCATCTTATGGCCCCTATCTCTGCACCTCCTTCTCTTGTCCAGGTATGATGTGAGTGCCAGGCCACGTCCTGCTGCCCTTGTCTCAGCATTTCCTTTTTCCCTTCTCCCAAGTTCACCCCACTTTTCCCATTTTCAGATGTTTTAATGCAATGAGTGATCTTTCAGCTGTGATTGGGTGTTGCTTAGAGAGTCCTTTGTTTATTTGTAGTTGTTGATTTGTTGTAACTTCCAAAAGAGATTTCAAGGAAATGAGCTCCTCTCATTCTGTCATCTTGAAATTATACTAAATAGTTATCCCTTTTAAATATCTTGAGGCTTCTTTTATGTACCAGGATATGGTCCATCTTGGCAAATGTTCCATAGGTTCTAGAAAAGAATGTGCATTCTGCTGTTGTTGGGTGAAGTGTTCTATCACGTAAATTAGAAACTGTTGGTTGATCATGTTTTTCAGATCTTTTATATTCTTGATCATTTTCTGTCTAATAATTGTGCCAGTTGTTCAGAGGACATTGTTGAAGTTTTCAATCATAATTTAGAATTTGTCTATTTCTCTTTTTCAGTTCTGTTCATTTCCATTACATTTATTTTGAGGTTTTATATTTTAGCACATACAGGGTGATGCTTTTTAAATTTTAACATGGATTTAAAAAAAATTTAAATTTTAATGTGGATCATGCTTCTCCTTTGCTGCAGAGCCTCATAATGATTCCTTATTTCATTTAGAGCTTTATCTATAGTTCTGAATAGCTATAGTAGTCTATAGGGTTCTGTAAGATCTGGCTCCTGGTTACCTCTCTAACTTTATTTTCCACTAGTCTCCCCCTCACTCCTTCTGCTCCAACCATAATTTGATGTTCCTTAGGGTCTTTAATCCAATGCTTCATTCTGCTTGGAATGTTACTCAAACTTGGAAAGTGGGCATAGGGTGCAGTTATTGCAAGAATTATTACCTTCACATATCACAGAAGCCAAAGCCTGGAAAGGGTGAATACTTATAACAAACAGTGTATTAGTGGTAGAGCCAGGGTGCTATGGAGAAGTTGATACTAAAGTAGAGCTGTGAGAGGGGAAGCCAGATATAATTTTCCTAACCAATGTCACCCCAAGAAATTTAATAAAAAGTTTAAAAAGTTTAAAGAAATCATTAGAAAATTATACATGTAAAAGAAATTACTATCTGACCCTTTACAAAAAATGTTTGCTGAGCCATGGATTTTCCCAATAGCAAAGCCTTGAGATTTAGCTATTGGTGCCTAACAAATGACAAAAAAGCTTATTGGCTGACAACAATAATTTATTATTATGTCTTATGGTTCTGTGGATTGGGTGGGCTCAGCTGGGAAATTCTCATTTGGTGTCTCTTATGCAGTTACAATCTGATGGGAGCTGGGTTTACAGTCAACTGAAGGCTCAACTAGGCTGAGCATCCAAGATTGCTCATTCACATTGCTGGCAGTTGATGCTGAATTTCATCTGGGAGCTCAGCAGGGGCTGGTGACTACAAAACCTACATGCGGCTTCTCCTTTCAAGTTGGATTTCTCACAGCATGGCAGTTAGGTTCTCAAAGGAATGATTTCAAGAGTTGGAGTAAATACTGAAAGTCAACTTAAAGGCTAGGCTTGGAACTGACATAATAACACTTCCACCTATTCAGTTGGTTAAAGCTGTCACAGGCCTGCCCAGATTCAAGGGGACATGAGTAAAATTTTACCTCTGAATAGGGGAAGGGTAACAATGTACATGGAAGGACAGAATTAATGTTGATTGTATTGAAGACAAATGACCACCATGGGGAATCAGTAGGTGCTTGGAAAGCAAGGAGTAGATTTTCTCTGGAAAGAACTTTCAGAGTGACTGAAACCATTTCTGATTTCACTTGTGCCTATTTTATAAATAATTATATTGAAGCTCAGAGCATTGAATATGAAGCTACGGAAGGTCATAGTCTGCCTCACAGTGCTGACAAGGACACTAGCTGGCTTGCTGGAGGTATGTAACTAAATCCAAAGGAGATAATTAGGGTATGGAGCCAAGGGGCTGATAGGAGGGAACTGATGGAGCCCAAGTTTCTGAGTAAGGCCCCCTCCATTCCCTAAGCCTTTCCTTAGACCCTAGGACTCATTCAGATGTCTCAGCTACTATGTAAATATCTAAGCCCTACAGACACAACAGATCCCTGACGCGCCTTGTAGGTTACTAAAATCTTTTTCAAATGTGGTATCTGCTCCGAAAAACTTGTAATGTTTTGAGGAGAGGAACATAACTTTCAATTTTTTTCTTTTACTTCTTCTGGCCCTGACATACCTCCTACTGATGTACATAGCAGATAATGTAAGTTGTAGAGCTATTCAAATCCCAGCTTATTTTCCAGTAAACCTAATGCATATGAAATTCTGTAGTCTTGCCCCTGCATACTATTCCAGCATAATCTGTGACCTTCTGTCATACTAACGATGTTATACCATAGGCCTCTCTCTCTCTCCATCCCCACCCCACTGCTGTATAAGCATGTTGTTGTCAATGTTTGAAACATTCTTCCTTTTCTTCACCTGCATTCACTGAATGGTCTAATTATTTGGCATACTTTGCAGCTCAGCTTGTTGTTAATTCTTTTTTTAATTCTTAGATGTATTGGGGTGACATGGTTAGTAATAATCACATAGGTTCCAGGTGTACAAATCTGCAGTACATCGTGTATGCGTATGTATTGCATTGCATGTTCATCACCCAGAGTCAGTTCTCTGTCCATCACCATACCATATATTTGAGTACCCATTCCTTCCCCACTTCTTTCTCTCCTTGCCCTAAGGTAAACAATAGATTATTGACTGTGTCCATGAGCTTTTGTTTCTTCATTGCTTTCAGTTTTATGCTCTACATATGAGTAAACTCATATGGTTCTTTATTTTTTCTGTCTGCCTTATTTCACTTTGCATGATGATATCAAGGCCCATACATGTTGTCATAAATGGCTGGATTTCAACATTTTTATGGCTGAGTAATATTGCATTGTGTAAAAGTACAGTTATATATCAAAGGACACTTTGGCTGTTTCCATGACTTGGCCATTGTTAATAGTGCTGCAGTGAACATTGGGGTACGCTTATCTTTGTGGACCAAGGTTTTTAAATTTTGGGGGTATATTCCTAGAAGCGGGATTGCTGGGCTGAATGGTAACTCTATACATAATTTTTTGAGGAACCCCCATACTGTCCTCCAGAGCAGTTGTAACAGTTTGCATTCGCACCAGCAGTGATGAGAGTTCCTTTTTCTCCACAGCCTCTCCAGCACTTGTCATTCCTTGTCTTATTGATTATAACCATTCTAAGTGTGAGGTGCTATCTCATTGTAGTTTTGATTTGCCTTTCCCTAATAGCTAATAAATTTGAGCATTTTTTCATATATCTGTTGGCCATTTATGTTTTCAAGGGAGAAGTGTCTGTTGAGGTCCTCTGCCCATTTTTTAATGAATTGCCTTTGTTGTTGTTGTTGAGTTGTATGAGCTCTTTATATATTTTAGATATTAGCCCCTTATCAGAGCCATTGTTTGCAAATATTTTCTCCCATTCGGTTGGTTGCCTCTCCTTTGTTGATGGTTTCTTTTGCTATGTGGAAGCTTTTTAGCTTGATAAAGTCCTATTTATTTATTTTTGCTTTTACTTGTCTTGCCATTGAGGCCAGGTTCATAAAGTCCTCTCTGAACCCAGGGCTTATAAGTTTAATACTGATGTCTTCTTCTATAGAGTTTATTGTTTTAGGTCTTATGTGGAGGTCTTTAATCCATTTTGAATTAATTTTGATATATTTGTGAGAGTTTGCAGTTCAGATTCATTATTTTGCATGTGGTTTTCCAATTTTCCCAGCACCATTTATTGAAGAGGCTTTCTTTTCCCCATTGTGCATTTTTCACTCCTTTGTCAAAAATTATCTATCCATATATTGATGGGTTTATTTCCGGGTTTTTGATTCTGTTCCATTTGTCTTTGTGTCTTTTTTTTTCGGTCAATATTAAGCTATTTTGATTATTGATGCTTTGTAGTATAAATTAAAATTAGGAAGCGTGGTGCCTCCAGCCTTATTCTTTTTCCAGAGTATTGCTTTGGTGATTTGGAGTCTTTTGTGGTTTCATATGAATCTGGTGATTTTTAAAAAATCTATTTCTTGAAAGAAAGTCTGTGGGATTTTGATGAGAATTGCATTAAATTTGTATATTGCTTGGGGTTACATCCATTTTAGTTATGTTGATTCTTCCAATCTATGAACACAGGATATCTTTCCATTTTTTTTTGTTTCTCTTCAATTTATTAAAAAAAAATTTTTTTTAATTTATTTATGACAGAGTGAGAGAGAGAGAGAGAGACAGATACAGAGACAGAGAGAGAGAACTGAACTGGGGGCACTCCCCAGTTCAGCACATGGGTCCACACGGGCTGGGGCCGGGATTCGATCCTTGGTCCCCAGCGCTGCAAAGTGAGAGCTTAACCCACTGAGCCATCCCGACTTCCCATCTCTTCAATTTATTTTAATAGTATCTTATGGTTTTTAGTGTATAAGTCATTCATTTTTTATTAGATTTATTTCTAAGTATTTTATTCTTTTTGTTGTGATCATAAAAGGTGTTGTTTTTCTAATTTCTTTTGTAAAGTTTCTGTTTTGGTATATAAAAATGAAATAAAGTTTTGTACATTGATTTATATGCTGCAACTTTACTGTATTTCTTTACTGTTTCTAATAGTTTTCTACAGGAGTCTTTAGAATTTTCTATATAAAGGATCATATCATTTGCAAAAAAGTGACAGTTAAACTTCTCTTCCATTTTAGAGGGTTTTTTTTTCCCTTTTCTTTCTCTTGCTTTGTTGCTCTGGATAGAACTTTCTGTACTATATTGAAGAGCCATAGCAACAGAGGATATACTTGTCCTGTTCCTGATTTAAGAAGGCTAGACTTCAGTTTTTCCCCATTCAGTATAATATTAGCTGAGTGTTTGTCATATGTGGCCTTTATTATGTAGTTACTTTCCTTCTAGGCCCATTTTGTTAACTGTTTTGATCATAAGTGGATATTGTATCTTGTCAAATGCTTTTCCTGTATCAATTGATATAATAATGGAGTTTTATCTTTTATTTTGTTTATGTGGTGTATCATAGTGATTGATTTGCATATGTTGAAATATCCTTGTGCCTCTGGGATTAATCCCACTGATTGTGATGTCTAATATTTTTAATGCATTGTTTTATTCTATTTGCTAGTATTTTATTTAAGATTTTTGCATCTGTAGTCATCAGAGATATTGATGTGTAGTTTACTTTTTTTGTGTTATCCTTACCAGGCTTCGATATTAATATTAGGATAATATTCAAGGTGACCAACCGTCCTCTTTTAGGGAGGATAGTCCTCCTTTTTTGAAGTTCTGTCCTCTCTCAAAAAGTGTCCTCCTAGATGTCCTCCTTTTCGATATGTAATGCTAGATGTCCTCCTTTTCTTTTTTTTTGGTTCTGCAATCGATTTCATTTTTTTTAAATTATTAAATTTATTGGGGTAACATTGATTGGTAACAATTAGATAGTTTCCAGATGTACAAGTTCACATCACATCACCTATGCTTCGCATTATGTGCTCACCACCCAGAATCAGCTGTCCTCCTTTTCTTTGGAAAAAAGTTGGTCACCTTATAATATTGGCCTCATAGCATAAGTTGAGAAGTGTTGCCTCTTCAATATTTTGAAAGCATTTGAGGAGGATAGATATTAATTCCATCTGGTCCTGAGCATTTTCCTTTGTGGAGGATTTGGATGATTGTTTCAATTTCCTTACTGTTGATTGGTCTGTTTAGATTATCCAGTTCTTCTTGATTCAGTCTAGTTAGACTATATCATTTTAGAAACTTGTCCATTTCTTCTAGGATGCAAATTTTAATGATAGCTAAGCCTTCATAGTATTCTTGTATGATCTTGTATTTCTGTCTTATCAGTTGTAATTTCCCCTCTTTCATTTCTAATTTGGATTATTTGTTTTTTTTTCTCTTTTCCCTTGGTGATCCTAGTCAGGGGTTTGTCAGTTTTATTAATTTTTTCCAAAGAACCAGTTCTTGGTTGCATTAATTTTTTCTATTATTTTTCTATTCTCTATTTCATTTAGTTCTGCTTTAATTTTTATTGTTTCCTTCCTTCTGCTGACTTTGAATGTTATTTGTTCTTCTTTTTCTAGTTCTTTAAGATGTGATATTAGGTTGTTTACTTGTGGTTTTCCTTGTTTCTTGAGAAAGGCCTGTAGTGATATAAATTTTCCTCTTATCACTGCTTCTGCTACATTCCAGTAATTTTGGTATGTTGTGTTTATATTGTCACTTGTTTCTATGTATTTTTAAATCTCTTCTTTTATTTGTTCTTTGATCCAGTCATTTTTTAATAATATGCTGTTTAATCTCCATATATATGTTCCCCCCCACCCCCACTTTCTTTTTGTAGTTGATTTACAATTTCAAAGCTTTGCAACTGGAAAATACATTTGGTATGATTTCAATCTTCTTAAATATGCTGAGGCTAGCTTTGTGTCCCAGCATGGGGTCTATCTTTGAGAATGTTCCATGTACACCAGAAAAGTCAGTCATGTGTTGTAGGATGAAGTATCCTTAAAATGTCAACTATGTCTAATTGCTGTAATGTATCATTTAAAGCTGATATTTTCTTATTTATTTTCTGTTTGGATGATCTGTCTGTGGCTGTCAATGGGGCATTTAAGTCCCCTACTATAATTGTGTTTTTTAGATCTGTTAGTAGTTGATTTGTAAATTTTGGTGCTTCTTGGTTGGGGGCATATATATTAATAAGTGTAATATCTTATTGTTGCATTGTACCCTTTATCATTATAAAATGTCCATCTTTGTCTTTTATTATCTCTTTGATCCTAAAGTATGTTTTATCAAATATAAGTATGATTACACCTGCTTTTGTCTGGATGTCATTTGCTTGGAATATTGTTTTCCACTCTTTCACTTTGAGTCTGTTTATTCTTGTGGCTGAGGTGTGTCTCTTGTAGGCAGAATATGGTTTGGTTTTTGTTCTTTAATCCAGCTTGCTACTGTGTGTCTTATTTTTAAGATTTAGTGTTGCTTTTGACTCACAGAAAGAGAGAGAGAGAGAGACAGAGAAAATGTGGCGGGCCCAGAGCAGTCTCCATAGTTGAAAATCATTAGCTTTCTACATGGTTTCATACCACGGTTGGGTGCAGGGCTGTGTAGTGCAGGAACCGGCTGGGGACCTCCCACATGGGAAACATGCCTGGGGCAGAAGCCTAACCTGGGACCTACCACATAGGAAGCTTGCCCTAGTGAGAACTGAACTTGGGGCACACCCCAGTTTAGCATATGGGTTCACACGAGCTGTGTCCAGTATTAGGTCCTCTGTCCCCGAGCTTACAAGGTGAGTGCTCAACCTGCTGAGCCATCTTGGCATCCCCTACTGTGTGTCTTTTTACTGGTGAATTCAATCCATTTACATTTTGGGTGTGATGTTTGATATATAAAGATTTCCTATAGCCATTTTATCTTTTATTTTCTTTTATTGTTTTTGAGAGAGAGAGAGAGAGAGAGACACAGAGACACAGAGAGAACTGAACTGGGGGAACTCCCCAGTTCAGCGTATGAGTCCACAAGGGCCGGGGCCGGGATTTGATCCTCGGTCCCTGGCACTGCTAAGTGAGCGCTTAACCCACTGAGCCATCCCGGCTTCCCCTATCTTTTGTTTTCTGATAGCTCCTTTTTCCAATTGCTTCTTTGTTTTTTTTTTCCGTCAGTTACTTTAGTTTGATGGTGTTTACGACTGTTGTTTCCCTCTCTCTTTTTGCTACGTGTTCCAGTTCTAAGTTCTTTTTGAGTGGTTACCATGAACTTTATGTAAAAGGAAGTTTCATATGCAGTGGTTTCTTTTCTTAAGGATGTTTCTTATCTTCATTCACTTTGGAGGTTTAAACATTTACTTCCTCCTGTTTTATGTTTTTCTTGTTCCAGTTTATCTCTATTTATTTTTACTTTATGTTTCAGGTCCAATCATCATCTTCAGTATTTCGTGAAATGCTGGCTTTGTGCTGTAGAATTCCTTCAGTTTCTGTATGTCTGAAAACTTTATTCTTCCTTCATATCTAAAGGATAACTTCTCTGGGTAGATAATTCTTGGCTGGTAATTTCTCCCCTTTAACATTTTGAAAACTTGATTCTACTCCCTTCTAGCTTGTAGAGTTTCTGTTGAGAAATCTGATGATAGTCTGATGGTCTTTTCTTTATAAGTTATGGTGTTCTTTTTTCTGGCTGACTTGAAGATTTTTTTTCTTTATCTTTGACCCTTGACATTTGCAGTATAATGTGCCTTGGAGAGGGTTTGCTAGCATTTATGTAGCTATGGTCCTGTTTTCTGCTTAAATTTTTAGGTTCCAATTCTTTCTATAGATCTGGGGAGTTCTCATCTACTATTTGTCTGAGCAAATTCTCTGTGCCTGTCTCAGCCTCTGCTCCTTCCAGAACCCCATTATTTTTATGTTATTCTTTCTAATGGAGTCAAATAGGTCTTGTGGATATTTTTCATTTCTTTCAGTTGTTAGGTTTCTCTCTTCTTCCTTCTGTGACATTTCCAAATTTCTGTGTTTGGTTTCACTAATTCTTTTCTTTGTCTGGTCAGCTCTACTTCTTATGCTAGCTATTTCATTTTTCATTTATTTTATTGTTTTGTTCATCTCCAGAATTTCTGTTTGTTTCTTTGTTTCTGACAGAGAGAGAGAGAGAGAGACAGTCAGACAAAGAGAAGGGTGAGGGTCCAGGGAGCCGTCTCTATAGTTGCACGTCATTAACTTTTGACATAGTTTCAGTCCACATGTGGGCGTGAGGCTGTGCAGGGCAGGAACCATGCTGGGAGCCTCCCAAATGGGCCCTGGCAATAAGTGAACTGGAGGCATGCCCCAGCATATGAGTCCACATGGGCCAGGGCTGGTATTCTATCATCGAACCCTGAGGCTTCAAGGTGAGCGCTCAGCTGGCTGAGCCATCCCAGCATCCCCATATGTGTTTCTTTTTTATAGTTTCAATTTCCTTTCTGGGATTACTTAACTCCCTCTATGTACTCTGCCAATTTTCTTTGATCTCTTTGAGTATTTTCAGAATTGCAGTTTTGGGGAAGCCAGGATGGCTCACTGGGTTAAGTGCTCACTTTGCAGCCCTGAGGACCAAGGATTGAAATCCGGCTCCATCCCGTGTGGACTCATATGCTAAACTGGGTTGTACTTCCCATGTGTGGAGGCTTCTGGTTTGGCCCCTGGCTCAATGGGTTTTGCTTCCCATGCAGGAGGCCCCGTGCCCAGATTGCACCCTGCATGGTTCCTGCTCATTTGTGTAAAACAAAACCACGTCAAAAACTGATGATGTGCTCTGGGCCTGCCCCCTTCTCTCTGTCTCCATGACTCTGTCAAAAACAATAAAATAAATCTTAAAAAAAAAAAAGGAATTGGAAGCTTGAATCCTATGTCTTTTAGCTCATATGTTTCCATATCTTAAAGTTCCTTTACTGGAGATTTTTCATTTTCTTTCTGAGCACCTTTGCTCACTAGGGTACATAAGGACTTTTCTCCTGGTAAATGTGAAGAAATCTTTCTTTTACTTCCTAGCTAGTGTTGCTGCAGTGTCTTACAATGTTTTCTTTTGGTTATTTAGTTTTCTCACAGTGGGAGACTTCCCAGAAAGTGGGCTTCTCTTTGATTCATTTTCCCTGGTCTCTGCATGCCTCCTCTTTGGGAAGATATGGTGGGCAATGGTATTCTTTGCCTCCGAGATCCCATTGCAGTCAGAAGCTGCTAAACCTGTACTTTCCAGTTTTCCTAGATTCCTGTGCTGACTTCAGTGTGAAGGGTGGGGGCGGGGTTTGCTGGGAAAAGGGCAGGTCTGTTTGCATCACAGGGTAATGGCGGCTTTGGGGCAGCAGCTGACTGACTGAACGCAGGCTCTTGGCAGAGTTGGTGGAACCATCTTTGGGAGAGAGCAAGGAGAAGCAACCAGGCTCTGTGTCCAAGGCCACACAGTGCTCCACCTGGTTCCCTACTTCATTGAGA
>PVKE010045336.1:0-12654 GCA_004027555.1 Craseonycteris thonglongyai | reverse complement strand
AAGTGTCTTTGAGAACAATGAACTCCGCCTGGAAAAATCTCTGCCCTGAATGTGTTGCTGCAAGGGGCAAAGGAGGTTTTGCAGAACCATCTGTTGTTCCTGACATCACATCTCTGGGCCAGTCTATGGGTCTGGAAATCAGCGAAGAGGATGTGAACGAGTCAGTGGACGATCACAGGACTGAGCTGACTACGGAAGAGCTTCAGCACCTCAACCAGCACCAGCAGAAAGAAATCTCAGAATTTTCTTCTGGGGAGGAAGAGAGAGACACTGGAACCATTCCCTCTGGTGAAATCAAGGACCTTCTCAGCATGTGGTCAAAAACCCAGGCAGCTGCTGAGAAGTGGCCCCAATAAAGCCCTAGATGACAGGTGTCTTAAGTTGTTTGATGATAACCTCAATGACCATTTCAGAAAAGTGCAAAACGGTCGCTAACATCAGACCACTTAGGGACGTTGGTTCTCAAAAGAAAACACAACCAGTGACCCCCAAGCTCTCCACAAGTGGTACCATAGCAAAGGGCATTAAAGACAAAGAATGCGGACACCTGAAGTCATTGAGGAAGATGACTCTTCTTCCTCTTCTATCTCTTAAAACATTCACATGTGTCATCATCATTATTTTTAAAAAACTTTTTATTTAAACAGTATTTTGTTAATATTTTACCTTAAAATTAATAAAATTAATATTTTACTTTAAATCTAGTGTACTTACTATTAAAATCATTTTGAAAATTTAAGTTTGTGCCACCCAGGAACAGATTAATCCTGTTTCTATTATTTAAAAGGGGAAAACTTGTCTTGGAACTTGAACATTTTGGAACTCAAACAGGGTTCTGGGACGAATTAAATTCGAATTCCAAGGCATCGCTCTACATTTCATGAAGAATTCACATAAGCATAAAAATCCCAAATACAGTGAGGCAAAATGAGGTATATATGTCATTTTGGACAAAGGAGAAAGGGGAAATGGAGTCTATGATTTCAAAAGGGCAATAAGCAAGTCATGGGTTGCCAAGAAAGTGACAACCTCTTTTCAGGCAACTCAAAATAATGGCACAGGGGGGACTATCGGAAACATATTTTTGCATGGATCTTTCTTGTCTACTACATTTAATTCATATGTGCTAAAGTGATTATGCTAAGGTTCTTCTCCTAAAGCAGGTTTATGTACCGGTATCTGAATCTCTTTAGACAAGAAAGGGGAAGGTTAAAAAAAACCTCGAGTTTGTTGGGCTTTTTTTCCAGCTCAGAATAATCTGCTCATCAGATTAGCACATCCTGAAGAGATTGCTCCTGACCCCCCGTGTTCAGTGTTTGGGGAGAGCAAGGTGCATATCAGCTGTCCTAAACAACAAAGAAAAGCAGACGATGAGTTTATTTCCCTTCTCTTCAGTAAAATAAACCTCAACTTCCGGTAGGCGAGTCTGTCTTGAATCAGAAACGGTTTAACCAAATTACAACAGGAAACAGCTCCAGCTATGGCCTGGATCTCTGCAGGTCTAATGAGTGCATAAAGCATGGAGTCCTTACTCACCGCAACTCTGTGTATAGCAGGTAGTGGCCCTACGGGGCCTTGGCAAATGGTGCTGGATTCTGTCTTTTGGTTTCTGCTCTCACAACAGCCTAAAGGAGAAGGAATATTTATGACAGGAAGAAGCAATAATCCAATAATCGGGAACCCTGTCTCTAAATATAGTTAATTTCTATTTAATTGGCCAGTAATTATATTTAAAATAAGCACCAGTTGGTAATCAAAAACAGGAGGGTAAAGGATGAAGTTATAAAAGCAGGATAAAATTATGAGGCCAAAACAAAGTAGGGGGTGTGGGGGCTAATAAAAATTAATATATTTCCTCTCACTGTCTAAATTCTTCTAGCTGGTATAATAATCAAATTAACAGAGACAGATTGACAGGAGAAACTCAGATTTTTAATACGTGTGCATAAGAAATTAACATAAGCATGAAAATTCCAAAGACAGTGAAACAACATTAGGTATATGAAAGGGGACAGGGGACGGAGTTTTAGATTTCAGAAGTGAGAATGAGGATTTACAGGTAGTTGAGGAAGAGTCAGCACATACATGGTAAGCAAATTCTTCCTGGGCACTCAGAAACAATGAGACACAGGGGATATCTAGCTAACAGGCCTGCCTGAAGCTCTCCTATTTACCATACTCAATTCAAATTAGGATAAGGCAACATTCTAAGATTTACTTCCTGAAGCAGATTTTTCTATCTGAATCTCTTGGGCAGAAAAGGAAGGGAGGAATAAAGGTTTCTCCTGAGTCTTATTTCTTAATAAACAGCTTAAAATAGATATCCCAAAAAGCAGCTTCAGGCTGGCAGAACTTTGGTTCCCTTCAAAGCACCCATTTTCCCTTGCTCCTCCATTCTGTGATTCACATGCAGAGGTAAGCCTGGTCACATGGTACCTGGGTCTAGGTGAGTAAATCAGCTTAGTTCTGAGGTTTAGTATTAGTAAAACTATTCGTTGCACACACCATATTATGTCCTCCAAATGAGATTTTGTCAGAAACAAAGGTAATATTTTAGTCTTCAAGTGTCTTCCTTTTCTTTTTCAACTTGTTCAGAACTTAAGTAGGTAGAAACTGTGCTATTTATTGAAATTTTTAAAAACTCTGACATTAGAAAGCCCAATTTAGCACATCCATGCAAAATCGGTAGTCCCAATGTTTTTAATTGTTGCTAATTTTATAGGTGAATAGTATCTCATTGTTTTACTATATCATTTTTTTGATTACTAGTGTAATCTCCCACCTTTTCAAATATTTATTAAATACTTCTAGCTATTCATATCATACTCTATGTTAATATTGAGATGTACATCATTTTTTGCTATTGATTTTGAAGAATTCTTTATAGTTAAAACTATGAACACTGTTATATATTACTATTGCCATCTAGACCGCTGGATTAATTCAAATACTGTCAAATAAACAGATTTCACCTCTTCCTAGGTTACATTTATGCTTCAACCATGGCTGAGGAATGCCGCAAACTGGCATTGCGTCCCTCCTTTTTGGATGCTACCCTGAGACTTTATCCTACTCTTTCTTCTTCTAGGTTAGGCTCTGGTTCAAAAGATATTATTGACAACACAATCACAGTAATTCCCGACTATCTCAAGGAACAAGGAAACAAAATACTGGTCTATGAAGGTATCTAACCTACATGCCAAAAGCATGCATAGGAAACAGGGTACAGATTAAAGCTTCATTTTTTTATTCACACTACCTAAATATATGGGACATCTTTAAAGATATCTGATGAAGAACATGATCCAATGTATTAAAATTGCTAATAGAATATGGATAATTTTATTTTTAACTTCTTCTGATTTATTTTTATTGTAACTTTTTTGAAGTATAGCATAATACAAAGAAATTAACATACAATAAGTATAAAGATCAATGAATTTTAATGAACTAAACATGTATATAAATTTGTGTATTCAGGACTCAAATCAAACACAGAATTTTTCTTCACTATGAGATAACATGTTCCTGCTTTCAGTCATTCTCCCCCAAAGTGACCACAACCCTGATTTCTAACATAGTAGATTAGGTTTGTATGTTTGGGGACTTTATATGAAGAGAATCACTGCGTATGTACGTTTTTGTGTCTGGCTTCTTTCCTCAATATTTTGTGAGTTTATTAATTTTACTAGTATTTCTTTTTCTTTTTTTTTAGATTTATTTTTATTGTTTTTGAGAAGAAGAGACAGAGAGAAGGGGGAGGGCCCAGAGCAGTCTCCATAGTTGTATGTCATTAGTTTTCAATATAGTTTCACTCCACAGGTGGGGCTGCACAAAGCAGAAACCAGCCAGGGGCCTCCTGCATGAGAAGCACACACCCACAAGTCAGGGGTCTTCCACATGGGAAGCATGCCCAGACCAGAGCCAAACCTGGGGCCTCCCATACAGGAGGCTCACCCCAGTGAGAACTTAACTGGAGTCACACCCCAGGTCAGCATATGGGTCCACACAGGCCAGGGCCGGGATTTAATCCTCGGACCCCAGGGCTGCAAGTTGAGCGATCATCCTGGTGAGCCATCCCGGCATTCCCTTACTAGTATTTCAATGTCAACTGTGACCTAATTCATTGTGCCCAAAGCATGTGTTTTTTTTTTATTGTTTGTTTGTTTGCTTTTTGTCACGTCCACATCCACGTACCAATGGTTCTATTATTTGTTCAATTATTTTTTTCATAAAATTATTTACTTTTTAAATAAGCTCTCAAATCTAGGAAACAATGGGGTTTCCTGTGCTGGTTATATTTTTAATACATTTAAAATAAACACAAACTATTAAATTTAAAAATTATTTGTACATAAAACATTTAAGATAATCTCATACCACAGTTTGTACCAACTGGCCAATATGTCCAGTTGCAAAAGAATTTCTCCAAAAAGTACATTTTCTAGAAAATTCATTATATTCTAAGACTGATCTTTTGCTTGGCTCAGAAAGTCACAAATCCAGATCTTGTCAGTATCCTCTAGTTGCTCAAATTCTAGGAAGTTTAATCAAATTGACAAATCATAGAAGACAACTGCAGAAAGCCAGAAGGCCAATTGGAGGAAACACACTAAAAATCTCAACTGCCAGCCTGCGTGGAAGCTCACACCAGTATGGCCAGCACACTCTCTTCCTATAAACAAGCTACTCCCATAGCCAACTACCAACACAAAGTTTTCTTCCTGAGGATGGAATAAAAACAAAGGAACTGTGTAATGATAGGCAAGCCTCCTTGGCCAGAAAACATGCATTTCCATCCCTCTGGGGTGACTTGCAAATCACTTCTTCAGCACATATAAAGCTGACTCCAGCTCTTAACTGCCAATAGCATTTCTAAGGGTGGTGGTGGGGTGGGATACCTTACTATTTGTTTCATTTGCTTTTGATGGAAAAACTTACACTCAAAGAAAGTCGTTCATTATACCCTAATAAATGGTGGGACCACAATTCTTTCACAGATCTGTCTATATACAAAATACAGTGATCCCTCGTTTTTCGCAGTTAATGGGGACCAGAACCTTCCGCGAAAGCTGAAAAACCGCGAAGTAGGATTTGCCCCTAGGAATTTTCGTGTATGCGGGTACAAGAATGTTTTAAATACCGTATTTTTCGGCATATAAGATGACCGGGCATATAAGACGACCCCCTAATTTTACAGTTAAAACATAGGTTTAGGCCTATATTCACTGTATAAGACTACAGCCTCGGAAGTGGGGGGTAGTCTTATACAGCGAATATAGGCCTAAACCTATGTTTTAACTGTAAAGTTACGGGGTCGTCTTATACGCCTGGTCGTCTTATACGCCGGAAAATACAGTATGTAAACAGTATTCATACTTTACTTATTTAAGACAAAAATGACAACAGTAGACGTATTTACTTAAACGTGTCAGTGCTCATTAATAAGGTTAATGACAAAACCTTATACAGTGATAAACATGAATCAACATGGCTTTCTGAGAGAGGCGAAGAGGCTTGTGTGGGTGGCGGAGGAGAGGCTCTCACGTGACTCGTAGAAGCGTTAGGCTCCCTCGGAGACTCTTCTGCTGGAGGCGCTGACGGGAGAGCCGGGGGCTTTACCTTGGAGAGAAACAGGGTGATGGGTGGTTGTTGTCTTTGTTTTTTCTTTTCCTTCAAAATTCCCCTGTACAAGGACAGAACCCCGTCACCGCGATGGCTGAACTCGACAGCTCGAACCCTATTGTCGTCCATGTCTTGTGCAAATTGTTGCATCGCTCTTGCCATGTTGCACTCGTCCTCTCATGGGTCGATGTCGCCCCGGAAACCCATCACGCGCCTTTATGAGAGCCCGTGGGATGAACTCTGAGTCACCTCATCTCTTTGTTTGACATTCAGGGATCCTTCTCTCTCGCGCATCCACATGAAACAACGCTCCTTTCCGCCATGTGGCTGCCGACATGGTTGTATTTTTTCATTTTTATTTTTTGATGAATATTTAGGAAAAACCCGCGAAGTGCTGAAGCCGCAAAACATGAAGTGCGGACTGGCGAGGGAGCACTGTATATGGTTTTTCCATTATATTATATGTCTTCACTAACTAGCTATTCCAACTTCTCCCATCTATTTCAATTCTCTGGAATTCAGTTGTTTCTTTCTTCCTTTCTTTTTTTAAATATATTTTTATTGTTTTTAACAGAGAAAGAGAGACAGACAGACAGAGACAGAGAAACAGAGAGAAGAGGGAGGGTCCAGAGTAGTCTTCGTAGTTGTATGTCATCAGTTTTTGACATGGTTTCATTTCGTTCAGGTGTGCAGGGGGCCATACAGGGCAGGAACCAGGCCTGGTGCCTCCCATGTGGGAGGCGAGCTGGGAGCCGAACTGGGGGCCTCCCACATGCGAGGCTCACCCCAGCGAGAACCAAACTGGGGGCCACACCCCAGTTCAATTCTCACCGGGATGAGACCCCAGCCCAGTTCCTGCCCTGTGCAGCCTCACGCCCACCTGTGGAATGAAACTATGTGGAAAAACCGGTGACGTGCAACTATGGAAACTGTTCTGGGCCCTCCCCCTTCTCTCTGTCTCTGTATCTCTCTCTCTGTCAAAAACAATAAAAATAAATCTTTAAAAAGAAGATGTGGATTTTATTTTGTTTTGTTGTCTTGCAGCATCACTTGTTTAGCATATATAAAAACAGAATCTTTGAGAATTGACAATTTCAACATGAAGGCATGAGCCCATTACAGCCCTTTTCTTCTGCTGATTACAACTAAAAGTTCTGGACAAAACACACAAAAGAACTACTTAAAGAGGCTGAACATTAAACAAAAGCAGGTAGATTTCGAATGCATTTCAAGAGAAGTGACTGCACAGTGTGAGTTTCTCTGATTTATTGTGTTTTGCTTTTCCTTTAACAGCTGTACCCTAAGATTCAGTTCTTCACATGGAGCCGCGAGGTAGTGACAGCAGCACAGTCAGCTAATACTTGAATTAAAACCTTGTATTTCAGGCCAGAGAAATCCAGGAAAGGAGACCTTGGTGGCCACAGAGTGAGGATCCCAGAGTGAAGAAAGCATCGCCTCATTTGTGAATGAATCTTCCCTAGGGCGCAGGCTCACTGTTGACCTACACAAGTAGGGCCAGACACAAATAGTATGGCAAAGCTGAAAGGCTGAAACTGGAATTTGAACTGCTTCCCACAGAAGGCAAGACAAAATTTTCAGTTTGCAATTAACCAGGTTAATTGTCTGCTAAAATAAAAGCATCAACATTCCCCAGAAGATTATAATGGGACCCCGAGTCTAAACCCCATGACATTCAAAATGTCCAAGATACAATCCAGTTACTCAGTGTGCAGTGAAACACACAACACAAAAAGCAATAAACAGAAGCCAGCTCCTAGAAGACCCAGATGATGGAATTAATATTATTAAAGAAACTATCACAACTATGACCACAAGATAAAAGAAAACATACTGTATTTTTTTCTCCATAAGAGGCACTTTTTCCCCCCAAAAAGTGAGTGGAAATGTCTGTGCGTCTTATGGAACAAATATTGTGTCAGAGACTATGATGTGTATTACCTGACCTGTCAGTGGTAGTGACAGCTGTTAGAGGAGAAAGTGGTAGGCCCACAAAAAAACCCTTGGGGACGCTTCAATGTTCCACTTTACCGCTGAATCTCAGGACATCTGGTCAGTCGCTGTCCGCCTCTATTCATCACCCAGGATCTGGGAGAATGCAGAGATCCATCTGACACTCACAGCTACAACCACTGACCTGTCGAATCAGCTGAGGCTAATAGAGGGTATGAGTGCACTTTGCCAACTGCCGATTGTCTTTGACACTGGGTGGGGTCTGTGCCAGTGGAACTGCCTCCACTGCCAACCAGCTAACTGGCAAGGAGAAATGGGGGGAAGTGGAGCTTTCGGAAGGTTAGAGGTACTTTTGAATCCCTTAGTTCCTATTTTGTGATGCCCTGGTCTCAGTGTGTGGTTCCAGAAAAATGCTCAGTGTATGCAGGAGACTGAGGTGGCTGGGGATGTGTAGGACAGTGAGGCTGTCAGTGCATGTTGGAGAGAGTAGTGTGCTGTTGGAAGGATCAGTAGGTGGGTGCAGGCCTTCCTCTAGCTACTCCACGTACCTACTCTGGCCTGTACCAGCTGCCGTGCATGAGTGATTTCCCACCTGCCGACTACGTCCTGGAGGGCTTCTGAAAACACCTGCTTCATTAGGGCTTAACAAGTTTAAAGCACTATTAGTGAAACTACAAAAAAGAGCTTTAAAGAAGTGAAGACTCATCTAGCTGTAATTCACAGGGGTCTTACCAGCTAGTTTCAACCTCTTGTTTCCATCAACAAACCATTTAAAGTCTTTACACAAGTAGAGTGGAACAAATGGATGGCTGCTCGTAATCATGATCTGACACCTACTGAATGAAAGAAGAGGCCCACTATCAAATTTGTGAATGGGTTAAAACATCATGGCACTAAATAAAAGACAAAACCGTTGCACGGTTATTCAAAAACTGTGGCGTTAGCAATGCCTTAGATGGAACTGAAGATAGTATCATACATGAAGATAGCGAAGAAAATGATAGCAGTGATTGTGAGCAGTTGCTTCAGAAATTCCGACACTAGCGATGATGAGTTCTTGGGGTTTCCAAAAAACTAGAAGAGTGCTTGACCCTTAAATTATCTCCTCGTTTGTTAATGACAGTGATGATGGTTCTTTCTTAAAGATTTATTTTATTGATCCTTGACAGAGAGAAACAGAGACAGAGAGACAGAGAGACAGAGAGAAGGGGGAGGGCCCAGAGCAGTCTCCATAGTCGACATTAGTTTTCCATATAGTTTCTCTCCACAGGTGGGCACGGGGCTGCGCAGGGCAGGAACTGGGCCGGGAGCCTCCCACATAGGTCCCGGCAAGAACTGAACAGGGGGCACAGCCCAGCTAAGCATGTGGGTCCGCATGGGCTGGGGCCGGGATTCAATCTTCTGTCCCTGGGGCTTCAAAGCGAGCGCTTAACCCACGGAGCCATCCCGGCTTTCCCAATGATGATGGTTCTTAATACCGCGGTTGACTTTACGTGGTTGAAATATTAATCTACTATATTTTATTAAATATATTAGTACACTATTTGGTTCAGAATATATTTTTTTCTTGTTTTTCTCCTCTAAACCTAGGTGCATCTTATGGTCAGGTGCATCTTATAGTACAAAAAATACAGTACCTGAAGTAAACAGAAATGTGTAACTTCTTAGCAGAGAAAAAGAAATTATATTTAAAAAGAGAGAGACAAGTAGAGATTTCAGAACTGAAAAGTAGAATATCTAAAAAAAAAAAAAATTTTTTTTTTTTAATTACTGTGTGGACTTAATGATGAAGATCTCAAAAAGGAGTCAGTGAACTTTAAAGTATGTAAATAAATTATTCAATCTAACACACAAGGAAATTAAAAAAAATAGATTCTCAGAGATCAATGAGACAATATCAAAACATCTCGTATATAAGTCAATGAAACTTTAGGAAGGGGAGAAAGAGATTGTGGAAAGAAAATATTTGAAGAGATAGTGGCCAAAAATTTCCCAAATTTGGTGAAAGATATAAATTTACAGATTTCAGAAGGTGTATGATTCAAATTAGAATATATTCAAGCAAAACCACAGAAAAACAAAATCATAATCAAACTGCTATAAAACAAACACTAAAAAAAATCTTGGCAGCTACAAAAACAAATAAATGTCATATTATTAATACATACAGGGAAACAATAATTTGAATGACTGTGAATTTTTCATCAGAAACATATAGAGGTGAAAAGACTGAAAGAATATTTTTAAAGTACTGAAAGAAATGAACTTTTAACTCAGAAATCTATAACCAGTGAAAATACCTCCCAGGAATGATAGTGAAATGCAAGCATTCTCAGGCAAAGAAAACCTAAGATAATATGACACCAGCAAAGAAGCTCTAAATGCTAAAGGAAATTCTTTAGGCTGAAGAAAAATGGTATCTAAAAAACAAAACAAGGATCTCCAGGAATTAATGAAAAGAAATAGCAATGGTAAATATCTAGGTAAACATAAAATCATAAAGTAGTAAACATATTGACTAGGAAAAGTAAACATTATAACATTGTCTAATGGGGTTTTCAATACATACAATTCATTTGACAACTATAACATAAAAGTCATTGTGGAATGTTAGGTGGACCTATATGGTTGCAATGTGTGTATGTCTTACTTGATGTGGTATAATATTAAGTAGGCTTTGAAACTTTAAGTTTGTGTATTGTGTCTTTAAAAAAAAAGTACACATAGAGAGAGCTAAAAAAGTCATAAGGTATATTAAAATGAAATACTAAAAATTATTCAAACATTCTAAAAAAGACAAGAAGGGAAACAAAAAAACAATCAAGAGTAAGAAAGAAAAGAAACAGTAAATTGCTAGATCTAAATCCAACCAGATTAATAATTTCATTAAATATAAATTAAGCAGAACAATTAAAAGACAAATTGTATTATTTATATATATATATATATACATATATATATATTACATAAATAATTAAGACCCAACTATATGCTGCTTTAGATAATTTACTTTAAAGATAAATATAAATTTTAAAAGTAAAAGATAAAAAATGATATTGCATACAAATACCAATCAAAAGAAAGCTGGACTGGCTGTAAATAATAGAAAAGTAGACATGAAAATATGCAATATTTTGAGGGATAAAGGACAATTACACATGAATAATTAAAAGTCTGAATGTATTTGCAACTCAACAGAGCTTAAAAATATTGAATCTGAACCTGACAAAAGTAAAAGAAGAATAGACCAATTAAAATTATAGTTGAAAATTTTAACATTTTTCTCTCAGTAATCAATATAACAGGTAGACAGAAAATCAGTAAAACATTAGAGTACTTGAACAAAATTAGCCACCAACTTAACCTAATTGATATTTATGTAACACATCACTTAACAAATAAAGAATATGCCTTCTTTTTTCAAGTTCATGTAAAGCAATAACAAAGACAATATTCTGAATCAGATCACAAACCATAACAAATATAAAAGAACTAAAATCAAAGTATGTTATGTTCTCTAACTATAATAGAATTAAAGTAGAAATCACTAACAGAAATATATTAGGAAAAGCACCAAATAATTGGAAATTAAAGGATTACAAATAATATAGGGCTTAAACAAGAATATACAAGATAAATAAAAAATATTCTTGTTTGAAAGAAAATAAAAACACAACATACAAACTTTGTGAGATGTATAATAGCTTAGAACTCCAGAAAAATTTACCAAATTTTAAGTTGATTATTGAGTTAATAATTTTAATTTTCACTTTATCAAACTGATAGAACTAGAGCAAATTAAACCCAAAGCAAACAACAGAAGAAATTAATACAGATAAGAATAGAAAGCAATAAAATTGAAATAGAAAAACAATAGAATAAATTAATGAAAACCAAAACTGATTCTTTGAGAAAATAAAGAAATTTGATATTTCTCTAGGCATATTTAGGAAGAAAAAGAGAGAAATCATATAAAAGGATACATCACTATTCACCCTACAGACATTTAAGGATAATAATGGGCTATTATATTATAAAAGACTTTTTGCACAACAATTCATACCAAAATGAAATAACCCTGTTTTAAGAAATTGAATTCATAGTTAAAACCATTCAACAAAGAAAACTGCAGGCCTTTTTTCTAAATTCTACCATATATTGGAAAAAGTAATACCAATCTACACTAACTCTTCCAAAAAGTAAAAGTGAACAGTTTGTAATTTATGTTATGATTTCAGTATAATATTGGTAACAAATCTAGACAAAGTAATTACAAGAAAAAAAAGTTAGCATATTATTAATAAAGTCAGCTATACATAATAAAGTTAAAATGTCATGATCAAGTTGTATTTATTTCATGAACGCAAGGCTTAATCAATATTAAAACCAATTAGAATGGTTAAAATCTTAAAGAAATTGACAATATCAACCAGAACTTGTATACATCACTGACGAGAATGTAAAATGGGACTAGTACCTTGAAAAATAGTTTGACAATTTCTTTTAAAGTTAAACATACTTGTGTGATACAGCAATTCCACTTCTTAATACCCCCCAAATATAAGAATTTACATTCCCACAAAAATCTGCAAGCAGCTGTTTATAGCAACTTCATTAAGAATATTCAAAAAATTGGAAACAACTGAAATGCGGTTTGGATAAGCAAACTATGATTCATCCATAAGACAGAATACCAGTCAGCAATAGAAAAAGAAATGATGCATGTAACTGTATGGATGGCTCTCAAATTCATTATTTCAAAAAACAGGATAAACTAAATGGTTCCTTTGTATAGCATTCTGGTTGACAAGATCTGAGGTGATGGTAGGAGTTGATTACAAAGGGGTCTGAAGGAATCTGGGAGGACAGGTGATAGAACTGTTCTGGACCTTAATTGTGGCTATTATATGAATGTATGCGTTTGTCAAAACATACATAATGGATTTTATTGTGTGTAAATTTTAGATTAAAAATTTTTTTTAAGTAAATAAGTTTAATTGGGAAGATATATATATTTGGAGTTGATAAACCACAAAAAAAAAAAAAAAGAGAGAGAAT
>PVKE010045335.1:0-12655 GCA_004027555.1 Craseonycteris thonglongyai | reverse complement strand
CTTCAGTGCATAGTTATTTCTATTTTACTTTTTGACAGATAGAGAGAGAGACAGAGACAGAGACAGCTAGAGAACCGAACTGTGGGAACTCCCCAGCTCAGCACGTGGGTCCTGCCTGGGCCGGAGCCGGGATTCGATCCTCGGTCCTCATGGCCTCAAAGCGAGCGCTCAACCCGCTGAGCCGTCCCGGCTTTCCCCTACAATGACTCTTAATATCTGGTATGCAAGTCCCTTTGCCTTGTCCATCTTCTGTAAAATTGTTTTAGCTACCCTTTATTTTTATTCCAATTGAATTTTAAGACCATTGTTTATTAAAAACCTTGTTCAGTTTTGAGGCAAATTTCACTGAATTTATAGATTAACTAAATGACGATTAATATTGGTGTCTTTCTGTCCATTTATTTACATTTCTCTTGTGTTCTTTCTTTCTTTCTTTATTTTTATTTTTGAGAGAGAGAGAGACAGAGAGAGAGAGAGAGAGAGAGAACTGAACTGGGGGAGCTCCCAGCTCAGCACATGGTTCCGCACGGGCTGGGGCCAGGATTCGATCCCCGGTCCCCAGCGCTGCAAAGTGAGCGCTTAACCCACTGAGCCATCCCAGCTTCCCCTCTTGTGTTCTTCATAATATTTTGTATTTCTGTTTAATATTTTCCCTGCATACCTTACAGTTTTTTTTGTTGCTGTTTTAATGTTATTTTCTACCACATTTTCTAATGTTTATTTGTGGCATAAAGAAATGCGACTGCTTTTTGCTTGTTGATACTGTATCCAACCATCTTGCTGAATATTCCTGTAATTTTATAGTTTGTTGAAATTCTCAGATTTTTATGTAAAGCAATTTTGTTGACAAATACAGATAATTTTGTCTCTTCCTTTTCCAGTTTTATATTTATCAATTTTTTATTGCCTTAATGCATAGGTTACAGCCTTTTATGCATTACTGAACAAAAGCAATGACAGAAGGAATTCTCTTCTTGTCTCTGATTGTAATGCAAAGTCTACATTTTCAAATAAAGTATAACTTTTGCTATAGGAGTTTGATAGGTACCCTTAATTCAGTTACAGAAGGTAGTATACCTTCTCAGACTTTTTATTTTTTTAGAATTATCAGATACAGCTTTACCTGTATATATGTATGTATCTGTATTTACAAAAATAAAATCATGCTCTACATAATAGCATAAAAGTGTTCTTTCCTCTTAACAAGATAGCATGAATATCATTCTAGATGACTTTTAAAAATGGTTACATAATATTTCATTGTGTGGAATTTAGAAGTTTAAAATTTTTAAGTGGGTATAACTAGCTTTTTTGATAATTTCATCTATTATTTCTCCAGAATTTTTGTCTCCTTCCAGAAATTTGATATTTAGACTTGTTTTCTATACTATCCTACAGTTTCTTGTTTTATATTTAATTCATTTAGTTCCTTTATTTTTGAATGTGATGTGGCAAGCATATTTGGAATTTGGGCTGGAGAGGACTTAAAATCTGCCAGCTAGCCCGTGTTTTAATGGAGGGAGCTCAGAAAAGAGGAAGCAATTGCCCAAGTGCACACAGTAGGCTAGGACAGAGCGGCTGCTAGTGCCTAGGTCTCATGGTGCCCAGTTCAGGACTCTTTCCATTAAACACACACCTTCAGGGAAGCCAGGATGGCTCAGCAGGTTGAGCACTTGGCTTGCAGCCCCAGGGTCCAAGGATCAAGTCTTGGCCCCAGCCCATGCGGACCCACATACTGAACTGTGGTATGTGTCCCATTCCAGTTTGGTTCCTGTTGGGGTGAGGCTCCCATGTGGGAGGCCCCCTGCCTGGTTTCCACTCTGCACGACCCCTGCCCATCTGTGGAACGAAACAATGTTGAAAATTAATGACATGCAACTATGGAGACTGCTCTGGGCCCTCCCCCTTTTCTCTGTCAAAAACAATAAATCTTAAAAAAGTAAATAAATAAACAGATACCTACAAAATCAGCTTCTTCAGTGGCAGTGAGTGAAATGTAAAATGTGCTCTGAATATACTCAATTAGAAGTGGCAGTGGTGACTATGGAAAACACTATGGAGGGTCCTTTAAGAAATTAAGAATAGAGCTACCCTATGGCCCAGCAATCCCTCTCCTGGGTATCTACCTGAAACACTTCAAAACACTTATTTGTCAACATATATGTATCTCTATGTTCATTGCAACATTATTCACAATAGCAAAGCCAACAACCTAAATGTCCTTTGAAAAATGCTTAGATAAAGAAGATATGGTACATATCTATATGGAATATTTTACTCAGCCAATAAAAGAAGAAATATGATGCCATTTGTGACAACATGGATAGATCTGGAAAGTGTCATGCTCATTGAAATGTCAGGTAGAAAAGGTATCATTTCACTCATGTGGGATATAAAACAAAAAGCAACAAGCAAACTCACAGATACAGACAACAGAGGATGATTATAGGGGGAGAGTAGGTTGGGGAAGGGCAAAGAGGGTAAAGGGAGGTCAAATATATGGAGATGTGAGGAGACTAGACTTTAGGTGATAAGCATATAATGAAGTCTACAGGTGTACTATAAAGTTGCATACCTAAAATTTACATAATGTTATTAACCAATGTTATTCTACTAAATTTAATTAAAAAAATTTTTTAAACATGACAAAGGTGAAAAGCCTAGTAAAACAAAAGAGAAAAAAAATCTATAAAAGTCAACTTCAATTTTAACAAACATCATTAGGAAACATCAGATAATAAGAGGTAATTACTAATATGAAAGGAATGTAATCAAGATAAAAGATACAATTGGCCAAGGGTAAGAAGTCCTTTAGCTTTTGTGTATTATAAAATCCCTTCTGGCTAACTCAAAATTACTAAAGGAATGTAGATTTTCTTCTGTTTTGCTAATTAAATTTCAATCGTACATTCCAGGTTTTTTTTAATTAAAAAAATTTTTTTTATGATCTCATTGACTATTCAGAAAAACTTTTTCCTCTCTTTACCTAGAACCAATTTTTCCTGAGAGGGATAAATCTCTTTGGGATGGTGCTATTATGCTAGAAGAATCTCTAAGTATTTTTATTCATTCATTAGCTGATTCATTTCAATAGCTCACTCATCAAATACTTGTTGGACACTTATTATGTACAGGTACTATGCAAATTTCTGGGGCTATGAAGATTAATTAGCTGTTTTGAAACAGAGATCGGAAACCAGTAATTGAAGGGTAAAATAGGATGTGTTTAAGCCAGGGGTCCCCAACTCTCGTGCCACGGATGAGTACTGGTCTACGGCCTGTTAGGAACCGGGCGTCACAGCAGGTGGTGAACAAGTGAAGCTTCATCTGTATTTACAGCCGCTCCCCATTGCTTGCGTTACTGCATGAGCTCCGCCTCCTGACAGATCAGCACATTAGATTCTCATAGGAACGTGAACTCTGTTGTGAACTTGAACTGCACATGTGAGGGATCTACCGGTAGTCATATACTCCTTATGAGCATCTAATGCCTGATGGTCTGAGGTGGAGCTGAGGCAGTGATGCTAGTGCTGGGGAGCAGCTGCAAATACAGAGTCACATGAGCACAGAGTTTTGACTGCACAGAGACCATCATGCATAAGTTGCTTGCAGAGTCCTATCAAAACCCTATCTGTGAGTAGCAAGTGACAAGCTGCATCTGGTGGCAGACTTTATAGTGGCAAATGTCATAATAATATAATAGAAATAAAATGCACAATAAATGTAATGTTCTTGAATCATCCTGAAGCCATAGCCTACACCCTCGTCTTTGGAAAAACTGTCTTCCACGAAACTGGTCCCTGGTGCTAAAAAGGTTGGGGACCTCTGTTCTAAGGGATTAAAGAAGGAATTAATACTGCTTCAGAAGTAAGAAGGGACATTCAGAAGGGGAGGCGATGATAGAGCTGTATTTAGAGAGGAAGGGAATAGGAATTTTCTGGGCGCACCTGAAGGGCCCCTGGCAGGCAGAGTGGATGGTCTGTACAAAGCCATCGCGGGGGCAGACGTGGTGAAATGAGCCATTTACCTGCATTTGAATGTCCTTGGAGTTGATCACTTCCACAATGCCCACGACATTGTCAAACACCAGGCCAAACTTCTTACAGTTATCTAGGAAAGAAAACACTTCACTCAATACATAGAGCATGTTTCCACAAGCAAGTTACAGTAAGTACAGAGCCAGAGTGGTGCCCTACCGATTGTAATGGAATTAATTTTCCCTTTCATCTGCAGGGTAGACTTGTTGCATTTGAAAATGTAAGCCACTTGTTTCAGTTCAGTTTCTGAAATCACAAGGTCATTCCTGTCCTCTTGGTACTCCTAAGAGGAAAACATACACAACTATTCAATATAAGGATGGATAGATGAATTGAATCCATTGCATGCTGAAATTACTATGGAGTTCAGTAGTCATTAATTATAGTTTGTCGATATGTTCTTTCTTTTAGAACCATTTTTCTTACAGACGAAACCACAGGTCTTCGTCATTGTAATGCTGTGAATAGATGGAGCTGCGGTTTGGAAGCGAGGTTGGTGTCAATCTGCAAACAGTCAGGTATGTATCAGGCTTGTGAAAGCTTTTGGTTGAGTCTGAACTTAATGAAGGGGCAGCAAAATCTGCCCTGTCAAGCAGGCATTGGACAAATAGGCCAGTAACGGTCACTATAGTGGTCTAAGTCCCAGTGTATTTTCAGGCATGGCAACCTTTCTGGGGACTTTGGTCCTCAATCTTTGGGGAAGTCCCCAGGATGGGCAGGGGAACTCAGCTTCCATTCCCATTCAAAGTATCTTCATCCAGCCCACACAGTGGTGGAGATGGTGAGTGAAGTGGGAGGTTATATCAGCATCTCCACCAGTGGGATAGAATAAAACATCCTACAGCAGATCAGAATGGGCATAGATGAAAAGCTGATGGAAAGATTGGGCAAATTCAGAGATGGGCAGAACAAGGTAGTTGCCAGAGACTGAGGGAAGCGGGGTGGGGAGCGAGGATTTAAGGGGTGCAGAGTTTCAGAGTTGTGTGGATGAATGGTGGTGATGGCTGCACAAAATGTGACAGCACTAAATGCCACTGAACTGTACACTTCCATGTTCAGATGGTACATTGTGTGTTAGGTGTCATTCCACCACAACTGAACAAGGATAATTTTAAAAGGTTGGAAAAAAATGCATGAATGGGAAATAATGAAAAACCAAATTTCTGGTTTCTATTGTTAGCCAGGCTTTTGCTTCTGTCATTTCACTTGGAAATCCTTAAGCCCTTGGTACACTGTATAGGAACACGTCCTTCTGTCAGAGTTAGTCAGGAGCAAAGGTTCAAGGGCTTCACTCACTACTCTCCATTTCTTTCCTTCCAATTCGCACACAGGAGCATGTTTCGGAGGAGAATGAGATTGGGGAGACTTGGGGCCAGGAGTGTGGCCTCTGGTAGGAGATGGGGTTTGTCCTCCTTGAGCCCGTAGGCTGGGATTCTTGTACGTCTTCTGCTCATCTGTGACATGCCGGAGTCCTGGGAAGGTAACACACAGACACTTTTCTTTAGATTCTATGCAAAGGGAAATGTCCCTAACTCCTTAGATCAACATAAGGTAAATAGCACAAGCATTTTTGTTAATGCTATTTTCATAACAGTCTAGTGCTCTCTCAAGGTTAATATGCAAAGAGTCTGAGACCTGTATCAGTGAGCGTTAATGAACTCATTGTAAGTATTTTTCAATTTGAGGAACCTCTTCTTTAAGGAAAGACAATGATGGGTTTTAAAAAATTCTGCAAAAAGCAAACCATAGTGCCCCAAAGGACCCTTTGATTTATTCTTTCATGTCTGAATCATTCCTTGACAGAGCCCAAAGGTTTGGGCATTCCAGTAAACACATGTCAGAGCACAGAACTAATTTTAGGGTTACTGATCCATCCCCTTACTTTGCAGACACGGAAACAGTGCAGTTGGTTGGAATCAGAGAAAAATTTAGAATTTGGGGTTCTTAACTCCCAGCCCAGTGCAGAGGGACACTTATACTATAAATCCTATGACCTGGGCAAAGCAAAAAATATATATACTTGCCTGAAGTTTTTGGCAACCTGACTTAACTAAATTGTGTCTGATCATTTTTCATTTAACCTAAGTTCACTGTGAGGACAAAAGTCATCAATGACATCATTCTTCAACAAGTCTGTACACCACTTGATGACACGAGCTAGTGTTTGTCGTTTTTATTTCGCTTGCTCTTGATGCCTTGGCTGTAGGTGGTGCTGAAGCACCGAGGGCCAAAGTGGTTCTAGAAAGTGGTGGGTGACTTTGAACCCAGACCAGAGTCTTGGAGTTCTTTCTGGTCCATGCAACAGTCCCCTGAGCCCATCTACCTTGCAATGGGAGACGCTGCCGGTTCCTGCCTTCCCAAAGGTAGCTCCCTGTGTGTTGGAGACTCAGATGGAATGATGCATTCATCACTGTGAGCTGGAGGGGGGTGGGGGTGTCCGTGTGCGTGGAGCCTGAGGGAGACAGCTTCAGGGTCTGGCTTTCTTACCTTGCGTAATCGCTTCCCCTTGGTTGAGTTGTGCAAATAAAGCTGACCGTGAAGGAGAGGATTCCTCTTTTCTGCCTTCATTCTCAAAGAGTGGAGGTGGCCCTGGAGGGGGAGGGGGAGGGGGAGGGGGAGGAGGGAGGCCAGGCCCCGGGGAGAGGGCAGACAGTGCTGATGCAGTCGATGCAAGTGGACCCTGTGGGAAAGAGGTGGGAAGCACAGCCCTGAGACTGAGGTCCTCGCCAAGACCTGAGATTTCGCCAACGTCACTTAGACTCTGTTGCCATTGAAGGAGCATAAGAAGCCGGGGTACACCTGTGAGTCATGGGTCTGTTCGGGAGGACCTGGGACCAAAGGGGCATTCGCCTTGGGCACGTGGAACGTGGCGCAGCTGTATAGCTGGGGCCGTGGGAAATCCATATCCAGGGTTTCCACTGCCGACTCAGAGGCAAACCAAGCTGTACGCAGTCCCAGGGTCATGTCCAACGCTCAGGCTACCAATGCAACTGGGCCTCGGCCAAGTGAGGATCAGAAGGAAGAAGTGGTCCAACTGATAAGAGGATTTGCTTTTCGGGGACACTGGAAATTGCAACCATCAGAGAGAGAGAGTGTGGTGAAAGTTATTAAGTGGCTATTAGATGGTTTTGAACCTTTTTTGAGAGGACAAAGAAAGAGATACTGAGATTCTCTGGAACTAATTGTTCAAGTATGCAAACCTCACGCTGGCCCTCGAGCAAGGAGTATGTGTGACGTGGATGCAGTGAAACCTGCTGGTGGCCTGGGCCCAAGACCCATCTAATGCCGATTGTCAGTGACCCAACTAAAGACTGGATTTCTCTTGAGCAAGACCTACGCTTATTCTTATTTTCTGTGCTGTGGGAAGTGCGACCTTTGTTTTCAATATGAAGTTCTAACAAATTCAAATGGCAGTAAAAGGTGGTAGGCAAAGAGGGATCTGTTTTAATGTTCTGAGAGAACCCCATAGATGCAGTGGTCACCGAGTTTAAAACTAGTAGGATAAGAACATATGAGGGCTGTCAGGAAAAATCCAACCATTGCCAATATAATGAAAACAGTTACATGGCTAGGTACTTTCTGGCCAGCCCTTGTGTACATAAATTTGTGTGATATACCATTTTACTTTTAAATTCCTATAATAAGGACAAGCTAATTTCATGATAAAATAGAAAAGTTAAAAAATTCAGAGTGATAGAAATGTGGAATAGGCTCATATAGCTTCAATACCAAATACAAGATGTAAAACATTGTATAAGTGCTAAATATTAACAAAAATACCATATCCATATTTTCCTAAACAACTCAGTATGACCAAATGTCCATAAAGTTTTTAATCTGTGGTGGTTTTTAGTTAAAAAACTCCACACAATTTTCAAACTACTTATATAATCACAAGTAAGTATCAAATTACCCTGAAAACAAAAGGTTCTTCTCTTAGTACAAATTATCAATTACAAAAATAGTCACAGGGCTGTAAAGTACAGCATAGAGAATGAGATAAATAATATTGTAATAACTATGGATGGTGTCCGATGGTAGTAGATTTATCAGGGTGATCACTTTGTATGCTATATTTGAAATGTCTAATCACTATGTTGTACACCT
Organism: Craseonycteris thonglongyai; assembly: GCA_004027555.1. Classification (NCBI taxonomy): domain Eukaryota; kingdom Metazoa; phylum Chordata; class Mammalia; order Chiroptera; family Craseonycteridae; genus Craseonycteris; species Craseonycteris thonglongyai. The sequence goes on along the minus strand of PVKE010045335.1, from coordinate 4,511 downwards.
GAAACTAATATAATGGTGTATGTCAACTGTAATTGAAAAATAAATGTAAAAAAGATTCTTCTTTATTCATGATGCATGTCTTAAAAACTGAGCGAGCTGGAGCTCTCGTCTCCTGAAGTTACAATTTGTGATGCTTTTTTGTTTTGAAGTAAGACCAGCCTGACTCCATCAAGATTTTGGGTCAAGTTGAAAATGGTTGCACATTTCTTGATACTGATATTTTTTTATTTCCTCCAGTATCTTAAATGTTCTCGATTACCTTACTGGGATGAAAATTGAGAGTTTGCACTGAAACATAAAGAGCTGTAACATACAAGCCTTGCGCATCAAACAATATTCCAGTCCTCGGTTTCAGACACCAAGTATTACTGTTACATTATAAGCACGTAGTACCTCATGTAGTCAAGGAAGGCACAGACCCCTCTCCCAAATCTGAAACCCTGCAGCTTTAACAGCCCTCCTACTTTGTGGAAAGGGGAGCCGATGCTGGCTTCTAAATCTTAGAATGATTTACATGGTTCCCTGGCTCTCAGAATTCGAAGCGCCTCTTCAAAAGCCATAAAAGGACACTGAAACCAATAAGCCACATATTCAACTTTTTGGAACTTTGAGACATTCAGAGGGCTGACCCAGGAACACTAAACAAAGAATTTACTGCAACAAATGTTGACTATAAAAGCCAAAACGTAAGAGAACTCAGGACCAGCTGAAACTGCCTTCGATGGATCCTTTGTGGGCTCTGGCTCATTCCTCTCTCAGCCCCAGTAAGAGCACACAACAAGGCTCTGGTTTCCGAAGTGACCTTACAATTAGCGTGCAGGGGCTTGCTCATTAGGCATTCCCTTAACGGGCTCTCTGTGGGCTGCTCATGGAAGTGCAACTCTGCCTCCTTCTCCTCCTCTCCTCTGTAGGGCTGTCCACGACATCAGAGCCTTCTGCACTGTCACATGTGCCTGGCCATGAGTGGCAGCCACACCAACTGGAACCACAAACCCACACTAAGTCTTCAGGCTTCCCAGTAAAAACAGAGGGGAGACCGTCAGGGAAGGGAAGGGAGCCAAGAATTCTGGAAAGGCTTGTGTGTGCCAGGCACAAATTGTTTCCATTCACTTAACAAGATAGTTAATGCTCAGCACAGGACAGGCTGTAGGCCAGGGTTTCCTGGACTTTATCTGAACACTGGGATCATCCGGGGATCTCTTAGAAATCCCCAAACCCAGGCCACATCGCAGGAATGCTCTCTGGGGCAGCTGGACACGGGCATCTTATTTTTTGAAACTCCCCAGGTGATTCCAATGTGCTGACAAGTTTGGGAATCGCCACTCTGTGCTATGTGCCGAGATTAGGCATCTCGACAATGTTCTCAGGACTATATTGAAATCCTTCTTGAACAGAAAATAAAGCAGGACTGACCCAATATTAAAGAGCCAAAACATGAAAGAGACACAATTCAACCAAGTATCTACTTGATTCTAAAGCCTTCTTTAGGATTGGTAGTTGGCAAATCCCAGGTCTCTCTCTCTCTCTCTCTCTCTCTCTCTCTCTCTCTCTCTCTCTCACACACACACACACACACCCTTAAAATAAAAAAGATTGGTGGTTATCAGAGGTGGGGGATGGGGAAACTAGGTAAAGGTGGTCAAAAGGTACAAACATAAGTCCTAAGGATATAAGTAAGGTACAGCATGGTGACTGTACATAATGACACTATTTTATTAAAAGCATTTTCACAATAGCTTACAACTTAAAAAAAAAAGCAGCACATTTATGACTTTAAATGGACATATTCAGGGTACAAGAGTTCACTTATGTTGTAAGAACACAGCCTAAAATCTAAAACACTGCTTTTGAAAGCTCTGTCAAGATTAATTCTGAGAGCAGATGTTTGATTATATACTTTTTTTTTTTTTTTTTGAGGAGGGGCACAAACACTTTTTAAAACATCTGCACATTCCTTTCTCTAAATGAATTTCAACTGTCCTGGGAACAGCTGCCTCCTCTGATTTTAGATATATGAACTATATCAAATAATGAAACCATTGTATGTAGCATGTAGAAAGACTGCAGTGTTTTGGTTAATACTTAATATATTAATACTATATATAAAATTTGTATAACTATATTACATATAATACAGCTACATACTAATGTTCATCTTTTCCATTAAGTGTTACTTGAAATAATTACTAATTATTTTATGACTTTAGAATTTAGATTTTATTCTGAAAGGGGAATTATTTCTTGTTCTTAAATGAAATCGACACATTGTTTTGCTGGTGGCGATTACACATGTAATTAACAACCCACTTTTATCCCCAGCAACAAATGACATTGCCTTATTTATCCAGCTAATTCAGCTATAGTCAGTCTAGCTTTGGATCGAAATAATCTATAAAAAGAACTCCAATTATCCATTTCATTGAGTTTGTAGAAAGCTAGACAATAAGGATACTTTTGGACAGAAGTTTGATGTCTGTGTAACAAAATTAAGCAAAAAGTGAAACACAACTGCTTAAATTAAAAAAAAAAATCAGCTTCAAAGAAGTTTTCCATCTAAGGTTTTCTGCTTAATAATTAAGTTGTTTGGAAATTTTCAATTTTCATTTCTAAGGTTTTTCAAACCCAACAATAGGGGTAGCAAATGACTGAATAGAACCTGAATAGAACCTAATTCTTTAATAGATGCCTTAAAATTGATTAGAATAGGTAGGGCACATTTGTCTGTTCATCCAGCAAACATTTACGGAGGGCTACCTTGCAAGCACCTGGGTATAAGATGAAGAAGTAGTCAGACATACTGTTTGTTAAGAAGCTTGTAACCTAGTGGGAGTGTCAAGTGCACAAGTAAGTAACTGTAGATGCAGTGTGATATGCATCACAAAGGACCCTGGGGGCAAAATGGGGGGTGTGACCTGCTCTCCTCAGGACAGTGGGGTTCAGGGAGCCAGAGAAGGGGCTGGTGTGACTTAGACCTGGGCCACACCCTTGAATGTTTTATAGAGGACAGAGGTCCTGTTGGGAGAGAGGTTTTGAGCAACGGAGAAATGCTGTAGAGATAACTTGGACTTCCAACTCTAAGAATAGGTTAGGTAACCTATATGCTTTATTATTTTTTTTAAAGTAGAGATCAAGAAAGTTAAAAAAATATATCATGTGTTAGTTTCTTGGAATAAGTAGATTATGTCCCTCATAACATAGCATTTGTTATGATGTTTCTCCAGTGATAGTAATAGTTTGAGCCACCTGTTTTTAAGTATTTGCGGAGATCATAGATAAAGCTGCCAAATGGAACAGCTGACGTGCAGTGGTACGATTTATGTATTTTATCAGCCTCTCCCCCAGCCCCATCCTTCCCTCATGGCCACCACCCCAACCCCCTCTTCACCATCACACACATATGACTGTCTTCTGTTTCTTGGTTAGATTCTCTCTTTTGCAGTCCATCTCGAAGCCGTCCTGGCCCATTAATCACCTGGTAGCAGTGACAATTTACACGTGCCCAACTATACATGTTAAAAGCAGTTTAAAAACCACAAAGCCACTTTAGTCTCAAATACATCAACATGCTAAAACTACAGGAATTCACAATGTTTTCTAAATGAACATTTTGGTCCAATGCTCTTGATTAATTGTCCCAAAGACAAAGACTCTTAAATCATCTTGTGTAATATGGCAGATAAAATAAGAGGATGCGCTTACCTCTCATACACTAACTACCATAGGAAGGAGGGGTTAAAAGCAAGGACTACCAGTTTCAGAACTAAAGACTAACTTTTTATCAACGTAAATCAGTTTTCATAGCAGCAAGAAATGCCTCACAAATCTGTGACTTCGGGTTTATTTGTTAATACATTTTAGATGTCAGATCTAGTTTCTATTTTCTGCAAGATGTACTTTGATCAAGCACTGAGTGAAACTGATACATTTCCAAGTTCCTCAATTTCTATAAGTACTTGCAAATCTTATATTCACATTTCTATCACACTTTTATTGGCAGACAACTATAATCAAGAAGAAAGACTGCCCATAAGCCAACAGATGATCATCCCGTACAACATAAGTGTAAGCCAAAGTGAATTTACAACTTTCGTCTTTCTTCTCTTACTCTCATGACTTCCTACAATTTTGAGACTTCTTCTGCCAATGAAAACAACGTTTCTGGGGGCCTTTCCAAGAGAACGGGATTGTTAAAAACACTACAATAAAGTGCTGCATAATATTTTAAGCATATGTTTATTAACATTAAAAGAAAAGTCAATGTAGGGACTATTGCCCATTTCATTGATGTGAACACGACTCAAATTTCAAGTTTCCTGAAAACCTTGATCTTTAAAGATGTTTGTACCCGCATGTTCACCGCAGCACTGTTCACAGTGGCCAGAACATGGAAACAACCAAAATGCCCTTCGATAGACGACTGGATAAAGAAGATGTGGTACATTTACACAATGGAATACTACTCAGCGATGAGAAATGATAAATTACAGTCATTTCTGGCAACATGGATGGAC
>PVKE010045334.1:0-12655 GCA_004027555.1 Craseonycteris thonglongyai | reverse complement strand
ACAAAAAGTTCAAGCTGAATTACACTATGAATAAGAGAATGCCCCATCAACCACAGCACTACAGAAGACTTGAAATATTTTTATGATCTTTCAGATTCTGATCTCTCTGATAGAAATAACAAAGCATTGATCCAAAAGAAAATGAAGAAGAAAAAATCCCAGACTAAAAACAAAATAGAATTTAAAAAATCAAGTTGAGGAGAAAAAATAAAGAAACAGAAAATTAACCAAAAGGATTCTGGACTTAAAAATGATTTAGGTCAATCTGACACAATTCAGAAAATGAAAACCCCATGCAAATCTCAGAAGGTAGATTAAAAAACAAGCTCCCCAAAAGGGTGAAAAATTTAGAAAGTAGAAAAGGTAAAAAGAATGTTGTTCAACATAATACAGACTCATTTCCCAGGGGAAGACAAAGGCAGTTAGACTATGGCACTTCTGAAATTGTAAAATCTCTCCAGATCAAGTGTTCTGAGACAAAAAGAGAAATTCAATCAGTGGTTTTACTCATAATGGCAACAGTGATAGTTATGAAAACTCAACAGGTGGTAAAATATTTGATAAAGATGCTCTGCAGGAAGATTTAGAAAGTACTAGTGAAATCAGTGATGAAGAATCTGAAGATGGAATTATATGCATTGACAGAGCTTTAGCTGATGATGATGACAATGATGAGGATGATGAAAGTGATGAGAATGAAGATGATGATAATAAGAATGATAATAAAGTGATAGTTGACCTGATCTTGCCAGAGGCAAAATAAATTTCTAGTTCTAAAGATGAAGAAGATACAGTAGAATTTACTTCCAGAGAAATCTGGCTTTGAATATGCTTAGAGAGAACTAGATAAAGATTCTCCTTAAGGTGATGAGGTTACATGTTGAATAACAGTTTGAAACATGGACTGGGAGAGATTAAAGGCAAAAAGATGTGCTGGCTCTGTTCAATTCATTTAAACCTAAAGGAGGTGTTATATTTTCTGTAAAGATAATCGTTTGTGGGGATGCTGGGAAGGCTCAGCAGGTTGAGAGCTTGCTTTGCAGCCTTGGGGTCCAAGGATCAAATCTTGGCCATGGCCTGTGCAAATCCATATGCTGAACTGAGGTGTGCCCCTCCCCCCCCATTCAGTTCTCAATAGGGTGAGCTTTCCATATGAAAGGCCCCTGGTTCAGTCCTCAGCTCATGAAGGCATGCTTCCTATTTGAGAGGCCCCCACCCGGTTCCTGCCCTGTGCAGCCTCCTGTCCACCTGTGTGGAAGAAAACTATGTCAAAAACTGATGATGTACAACTATGGAGACTGCTCTGGATCCTTCCCCTCCTCTCTCTCTTTCTCTCTGTCAAAAGCAATAAAATAAATCTTAAAAAAAAAAAAAAAAAAAAAAAGATATATCCTTCAGAGTTCAGAAAGGAAAGGATAAAGGAAAAGCAGGTTCAAGGACCAGTAGAGTTAATAAGTTTTCCTAAAGATGCCCCTGAAAAATACTGGACTTCTGGAGAAAAAATGAGAGATGATCAATTCAAACAATTGAAGTACTAGTATGCAGTAGTAGACTGTGGTTCTCCTGAAACAGCTGCTAAGCTTTATAAAGATTATAATGGCCTAGAATTCAAAAGTAGTTGTTCATTCATCAATCTAAGGTTTATATGAGATGATATTACTTTTGATGATGAGCTGAAGGATGTATCTTCAGAAGTAGATTTAAGCACATACAAACCAATATATTCCACATCTGCTGCAATGGGAACATCAATGGTGGAGATCACTTGGTATGAAACTCTGATCATTAGAGAATTACACTATTCAGCAGAAAGTTTAAAATAAAGAGCTTTTGGATATGGATTTTCATGTGTACTTAGCTTCCTCTAGTGAAGATGAGGAGGAAATTGAAAAGGAGCTACAAGGTGATGATGTGGTTAGTGTAGAAGATGGGAAGAAAAGTCAGAATGATGATGAAGAACAAATTGATAAATACAGGCAACTCTTGCACCTCATTCAACAAAAAAAATAGAAAGGCAAAGAAAATGACACAAAAATGGAAATTAAATGGGTTCCCTGTCTTAAAGGAAGTGCAGAGAAGATGGGCAAAAACAAATTGGAAGGAAAAGATAAACTGACAACTTGGGAACAGTTTTTACAAAAGAAAAAAGACAAGAAGAAGCAGAAGGCTCTTGCTGAAGAGGCCAGTGAAGATGAAGTTTCCTCTGATGTTGATTTGAATGACCCATACTTTGCTGAAGAGGTTATTAATAATAATAAAAAAATATATATAAAAATCTATGAAATCTGTAAAAGATAGTACAGCTCCAGAGGAAGATGCTGAAATAGAAAAACAAAAGTTTGAAATGCCTTTACTCATGATGGATGAGGAGAAAGACAGCAAGAAATACTTCAATTACAACAAGACTGTGGATCACAAGAATCTGAGAAAGAAAAAAAAGGAAGAAGAAGAAATTATGAGAGGATGACTTTGAGGTAAATATAAAGGATGCACAATTTCAGGCAATGTACACTTCTCATTTGTTTAACTTGGATCCTTCAGATCCTAATTTCAAGAAAACAAAAGCTATGAAAGAATTCTTGAGGAGGAAGCTCAGTAGAGAGAACAAAAAGAACAAGAACTTACTCAGGCAATAAAGAAAATAGTTAATTTGGGTATATGGTAACAGACTACAGTTCAGATTCATTCTTTTGCATGTGGCTTTCCAATTTTCCCTGTGCCATTTACTGAAGAGGCTTTCTTTTTCCCACTGTATATTTTTCATTTCTTTGTCAAAAATTATCTATCCAAATGTTTGTGGGTTTATATATGGGTTTTCAATTCCATTCTATTGGTTTGTGTATCTGTTTCTCTGCCAATACCAAGCTGTTTTGATTACTGAGGTTTTGTAGTACAGATTAAAATTTTGAGTCTGATGCCTCCAGCTTTATTCTTTTTTTGTAGGATTGCTTTGGCAATTCAGGGTCTTTTGTGGTTCCATACAAATTTGATGATTTTAAAATCTATTTCTTGAAAGAATGTATGTGGGATTTTGATAGAAATTGCATTAAATCGGTATATTGCTTTGGGTAATATGGCCATTTTAACTATGTTGATTCTTCCAGGCTGCTCCCATTGAGGACAGTCCAGGCCATTTGGTCTGTCTCAATTCCCACCGCTCGAACTCAGGAACTTCGTTCAGCCAGGCTGGCTCCTGGTTACAAGTGACACCCGAACAGGGACCTGAGTACTTGAGAACATGTAAATAAGGTAAGGTGAGGAACTCCTCTAGAAAGGTACCAGTACAGAGATAATGGGAAAGAGGAGCATTTAAAAAATAATGAGAATAAGGAAAAAATAAGAGATAATGCACATAAAGAGAGAATAAGAGATACCGGTAAAAAAAAAAAAAGGGATAAATAAGTAAGTAAATAAATAAATAAGTAAATAAATAAATAAATAAAGAATACTGAGAGGGAATGTTATAACCTCTGGTGTGTGTGAGTGTGAATGTGAGAGTGTGTGGCAGCCTGATTTGGTCCTCCAGTCCGATTCAAATCTGTGGTCCCGCAGCTAAAAGCTATGGGATCCGAGTGGGCCCTAACCTGTGGTTCTGTGGCGACATCATAAGGCCTTAGCTAAGACACACCTAAGCTCTCCTGCAAGGGACACAGCCAGGCGGGCATCTATCTAGGTCTCGATCAGAGGCCTCCCCTCCTTTGTGTGTCTTGTGACTCCGACATCCACTAGGCACATACTGGGAGGGCTATAAAAATTGTAAAATTATGGGACAAATTGAGTCATCACAACTTTATTTGCTCAGCTTCTCTGTTCTATGTGACAACATCACGGAGTGAGAACCTCAGAAGATCAGATTTTAAGATTTAAAAATTTGTAGGGTAAATATGTCCTTGGTTTCCTGAAAAGGGGACTCTTAGTAAATATAAAACATGGGAAAAGGTCGATGAAAACATTTGGGATTGGTATACTTAGGGTGACCAGACGTCCCGCTTTTTAACAATTTGTCCCGTGTCCCACGTCCCACGGCGTTTTAAAAAAGTCCCGATTTTTGGAAAGAATGCACAACAAGCTAGGGAACAGCGGGAGATAGACCAAATTTTTAATCAAGAACCCCCTCCTCCCTGGTCAATGGTGTCCTGCTTTACCAATGTTAAAATCTAGTCACCTTATATACCGCACACGGACCTGAGAAATTTCCCGCAGAAACATTTTCTTTATGGAGTCTTGTTGGAGACTCCCTTGATCCCTCTCATGAGGCTCATAAATTGTTGAGACAGGCAAAAAGGATAATAATTTCTAAAAAATTAAAGGAGGAAGATTGGAACTTAGAATGGGACGCTAAAAAACTTTCCCCTGAGGAACAGAAAAAATTAGATAATGCTGCTACCCATTATAATGATGAGGGCATTAACGAACCTCTGATTGCAACTGCCACTTTCAATGGAGCTTCACCATTACAGCAGGCTCTGATTCAAGCCCAAAGTTCTAAAATAGAGAAGGGGGAGTACGGTCCCATGCTGGCTACTCCTAATAACATTCTTAACCTTGCTTTATTCACTTCAAATTTTTAAAATTTGGATACAGGATATTCTGCATCAGAGAGACACTGGAGATCTCTGGAAGGCAAATATGCAAAAATAACTTGCAAAGGCCCTAATCCAATACTAATTTGGGGCCAAGGCTATGTTTGTGTTTCTTTCCTAGGAATCAACAAAATCCTGTGAGACATGGATCCATGCAACTCGCCCAAACTTATGGCTCTCCGTCAGTCAGTGTACCCTCTAATAAAATTTCTGGTAGGGCTTCTCTACAGTGAGATGTAATGCAGGCCAATGAAAAAAGAAAAGATTTGGGAGATTTTGGAAAACATTTTTTTCCTGCATTAGAACAGGATGATTCTCAAAATCCTGGCCCCTTCAGGGTGGGGAGGAGGGTCCTTGCAGGCTGTAGCAATGGAAATCTCCTCAGGGAGGCACCTGGGGCTATTTCTTTGTCCTTGTGTTGAGTTTTTCTCCTCTCACCATCACACCCTTCAGCCCTAACAGTGGGGATCCATCCCCTCTCCAATAGAAAATAAATGTGGTTTTCTTGGCTCTCGTTGGGGATCGGGCGCTCCAGGAATTGTGTGCTGTTTGGAGGTGGGAGCTTTGGGGGTGTTTGAGATGCTGGTGCCTTCACCTCCCAGGGCAATTCAAAGAAACCAATTTGTATCTCAGGACTTTAAAGACAGGGGATTGAAAATTCAGAACAAACTTTGATAGGAAAATCTCCCCTCGCTTGAGCTGGTTCCTCTTTTAGTTACCCTCCCGAAACTAAGCAGTTTTCTAGCAAGGCGAGGCTCAGTCTTTGGGAATTATCCTGCCAGCCCAAGGCGTAATCTGTGTTCTTCCTGATCTTGGTGTGATCTTTGGGTTTCTCGGTACCAGGAAACCCAACTCTGTTGGCCCTTGCCACCAGTGTGGAGCAGAAACAGGTCGCGAGAAAATGAGGAAACCTGAGAAGGGTAGGCGTGCCCCACTGATTTTAGTGGACCCTAAAATCGGTGTCTTTCCCGGACAACCGCAGCCTGGTTTCGATCTCATCCGGACCACAAACATGATCATAGGGACATCAGAGCCCTGGGCGATCCTTGAAGTTAAAGGAAAGCCTGTTGACTTCCTTCTGGACACAAAAACCTCATTCTCTGTCCTGCTTTCTAATCCTGGGTTGCCTTTTAATACAGGGGGTCACCCGTAAACCTATCACCAAATTCTTATGTCAAAATAAGATACTGTTGTCTTAGTGGCCCTGGTACAAACTTATAGTTATCTGCCTCTATTAGAAACAGATTAATCCCCAAATACAGCCTGAAAAATAAAAAAACAGAGGGACTTTTACTCTGAAGAATAGGCTTCTCCCCTCCCCCTTTCCCCGCTTTTTTGGGATCTCTGAAACTGCAGGGAGGTCTCATCTTTGAAATTGTTGACACTTCTGTTTATGTATATAATCTAATATCGATATACGCTTTGTATATGGAATGGTATCTTTGCCCCTGGAGAATGTTGTCAGATACATTGTTTAATTGGCTTTAAGAAATCAATGGCTTAAATAAATATTTAAGCTCTTTTCAGGATCATATGATCTATACAGATGTTTACTAAAATTAGTTAGAGTTTTAAAGTCCTTTCTGTTTTCGCCAATGCTTAAAAGATAAAAAGAAAAATGTTATAAACATCTTCCAAAATGTTATATATATTAGCAACAAAACTTATGCTTCTAAAAGTTACAAAATGTGTTTATAAATTTACCAATGGAAATGCTAACTTTTGCTTTTCAATTGTTAGTGAAAACTAAGATTCAAAAGGTTATAGATGCTGATTAGTAAGGAGATTTTGCATGTAATTAAATATCTATGTTTTGAGAAGGAATAAGCATGGAAATACATTTTGAAGAAATTAAAAGAAAGATTGTCAGGATGGTTATTTCTGAATGAGTAAAGGAGACAAGCTCAGAGAGAAACTAGAAAGTTGTGGAAGGTTTGTGAAGAAAATTTCTCTGTATGGTTAAGATGGACAAGATTGAAATGCTAGATAGACAAATGTTTTTGGACTGTTGGTCCACTGCTGGAATTGAAAGATTTTATGCCTAAGAAAATTACCTAAATGATTTTCTATGTTCTATATTAGGCTTGATGTTTTTCTTCACCTGGCAGGATATTACAGTTACTCTAACCCATTGTTAGTCACATTCCTAATGGAAAGCTTTATATCTTAAGGAAGGCCAGAAATTTTATTTCAATGTCTTTAGTAACTAAAAGCAGGGATAACTAGAAAGGAGGAAAGAATGAGACCAGAGACAAGATCAGAAAAAGGCCATACTTTCGGTCACAGTAATAGATGGGCCAAAACCTGTGACTTCAGGGCCACCCCAGCAACCCCAGAAGAGGAACACAAAGGAGCCTGCTTTGGGTGCAAAAACCTAGACCTTTGGAACAAGGAGGGCCCTGTTTGTGGAAAGCAGCCATGCCCTTGTGCAAAACAAAGAGACAGCAAAAAAGGAATTGTCCCCTGTTCTGAAGGGAATAGGGACCAACTCCTCCACAAGTGTCTATGGTTGACTGACAGGGTCTGAGATGCCCAGCAGCTCCCCAAGAGACTGCTATAGAAATGGGGGGGAAATGTATGGGTGACCCTTGATGTGGCAGATAAGCCTCTTAATTTTATGACTAATAGAGTTATTTACTCTGTCTCGGCTGCTCACTATGGACCTATTTTTCTAGAACCTGCTCAATTGTAGAGATAATAGAGCCCCTAGACCTAGACTGATAGTCAGCCTGTTTCTTACCAATAGCTTATACTTTAGGAAAATTGTAAAACAAGATAGCTCATAAAGTGAAACTGTAAAGTAGCAGGCATCACTCTGTAAATGTGCCACACCAGGGTAAAGAAGGCAGTCACAGATTAGGGACCTGAAATACGGAAGATGACCACCCACCGGCAGAACCCTTATGACCCACCCTGAAGAGACAGAGGGACAACTGCCCTGCTCCAGTCACTCCAGGGCTGACCGGTCAACGCACGGCTGAAGCTTGAGGACACCACTTCATTGGTCCCTGGATGTTTTGCAATCTGTTTAATATTCTGAAATTGTGATTTTTTATTGTAGCAATGATTTATCTATATTTGTTTCCAGTCTGCTTCCGAGCTGGAATGCGAAGCATCACAGGCATCCAAATCTAACTCCACATGCTCAAACTAAAAAATAAAGAAGGGGGAACTGTTGGGAGCTGGTCAGGAGCCTGAACAAAAAGGTTTCTGGAGGTCTTGATGGCAAGGTCTTGGCCTCCCCTTCACCTCCCCTTGTGATTATCTATAGAAAAGAATGTGTATATGCAGCATGAAGGTAAGACCAGTTGATTGATGACTAGGCCTGAGGTTAAAAAGATATGTATGGGGAAGGGTCTGCTTATTCCTGTTAATTATGCTAATGAATAACCCACCCTGTACTTAACCCACAATGTCTCTTAATCTCTTTCCTATTCCTTGTAATGATGTTAACTTCTTCTATATAAAGCAAGCAATAAAGCTATTCAGGGCTGCTCCCATTGAGGACAGTCCAGGCCAAAAAAAAATGGGGAAGCCGGGATGGCTCAGTGGGTTAAGTGCTCACTTTGCAGCGCCAGGGACCCAGGATCGAATCCCGGCCCCGGCCTGTGTGGACCCATGTGCTGAACTGGGGAGTTCCCCCAGTTCAGTTCTCTCTCTCTGTCTCTGTATCTCTCTCTCTCTCTGTCAAAAACAATAAAAAAATAAAATAAAATAATCTGATTCTTCCAATCCATGAATACAAACAATAAACTATATAGAAGAAAATATTGGTACTAAATTTATAGACCTTTGTTGGGTTCAGGGAGTACTTTATGAACTTTATCCCAAATGCAAAGGAATCAAAAGCAAAAATAAATGAATGGGGCTTAATCAAAGTAAAAAGCTCCTCCACAGGGAAAAACAAAAACAAAAAACACACACACATTAACAAAGCAAAGAGGCAACCAACCAATTGGGAGAAAACATGTACAAACAATGTCTCTGATAAGGGGCTAATATCTAAAATGTATAAAGAACTCATACAACTCAACAACAACCAAAATAAACAAAACAAAACAAAAAGAAACAAACAATCCAATTGAAAAATGGGCAGAAGACCTAAATAAACACTTCACCCACAAAGACAAACAAGTGTCCAACAGACATATGATAAAATGCTCAACTTCACTAGATATTAGGGAAATGCAAATCAAAACCACAATTAGACACCACCTCACACCTGTTAGAATGGCTATAATCAACAATACAAGGAACAACAAGTGCTGGAGAGGCTGTGGACAAAAAGGAACACTTGTACACTGCTGGTGGGAATGTAAATTGGTACAACTGCTTTGGAAAACAGTTTGAAAATTCCTCAGAAAATTGAGAATGAAGCTACCATATGACCTGGTATTTCTTCTTCTCAGTATCTACCTAAACAACTTGAAAACCTTAGTCTGTGAAAACATATGCTCTCCAATGTTACTGCAGTGCTGTTCACGGTGGCCAAAACATGGAAACAACCAAAGTGCCCTTCAATAGGTGACTGGATAAAAAAAAAAAGCTGTGGTACAGGTATACAATGGAATATTGCTCAGCTATAAGAATAAATGAAATACTGCAATTTGCAACAATATGGATAGAACTTGAGATCATCATGCTAAGTGAAATAAGCCAGACAGGAAAAGCTAAGAACCACAAGATTTCACTCACATGTGGAATATACAACTGGAAGCAACAAAGAAACAAAATATCATGGACACAGACAATAGTTTAGTGGTTACCTGGGGATAATGGAGGAGGGGGAGGGGAGAGGAAGAAGGAGGAACTAAATATAGGGTGATGGAAAGAAAGCTGATTCTGGGTGATGAACACATTGTAACACATAGACAAAATATGGTAGAATTGTACACCAGGAACCTATGTAACTTTTACTAACCAATGTTACACCAATACATTTAGCAATAATCATTTTATAAAAAGAAAAGAAAACAAAAAAAAAGAGTGAAATTCCCAAGAAATTACAAAAAAGATCTATTGATCTTGCTTTGTCAATGCTGACTAATTCTGTAAAAAAATAAAACAATAGTTTTGAGCAAGAAAATTTTTTTAAAAAGGGGGAAGCCAGGATGGCTCAGTGGGTTAAGTGCTCACTTTGCAGCACCGGGGATGAGGATCGAATTCCGGCCCTGGCTTGTGCAGACCCATATGCTGAACTGGGGAGTGCCGCCAGTTCGGTTCTCACTGGGGTGAGATCCTGGCCCAGTTTCTGCTCTGTGCAGCCCCACGCCCACCTGTGGAATAAAACTATGTGGAAAAATCAATAATGTGCAATTATGGAGACTGTTCTGGGCCCTCCCCCTTCTCTCTATCTCTGTATCTGTCTCTCTCTTTGTCAAAAACAAATCTTAAAAAAAGAAAATTTAAAAAATAGAAAGTCAAATAACTTTATGTTGAGGATTATTTTTTTGAATTGTGAATGTGTTCTAAAATACACAGAAGTGATAGAAGAAGTATTTATTGGGAACAAAGCAACATTTCAAGAATATGAATAAAGTGTCATTCTGACAATTGTAAAAAGAATCAAAAAAGGAAAAAAAGAAAAAGGAAAAATGGTACCCTGAGAAAAATAAAAACACAACATACAAAATCTATGGGACACAGTAAAAACAGCCCTATGAAGTAAATGTACAGCAATGTAGGCCTACCTCAAGAAAAAAAAAAATCTCACATAAACAATCTAACTTTACACCTAAGGGAACTGGAAAAATACAACAAACAAAGCCTAAGTGAGAAAAGCAAAAATAAACAAAATAGTCTAAAACTGATATAGGAATGATAGATAAAAATTGAGATGGTTATTTTAAAAGATAAACAATATTGATAAACCTTTAACCATACTCATCAAGAAATAGAGAGAAAAAAGATGGCACCATAAGAGGAGAATGCCAATAACTGCCTGGGAAGAACCTTGTGAACAGAGGGGAATCCACAGGGGAAACCCTGAGAAGCATCCTCAACTAAGAGAACCACACAATGCAGAACAAAACCGAAAGGTTAGAGAAAAAAGGGGAGAGCGGAAGAGGGAAGGGGAAGCAGCGGTTGGGAGACAGAGACTCGGAGCGTGGCCCGAGGCTGGCAAAAACAAAGGGGGATTGGAGGACTACGGTCAAAGTGGAGCTGGATCGAGGGTGGGCTGGAAGCCGAGACCTAGAGAGCGTGGAAGCCCCACAAGACTGTGGACAATTTAACATCCGAACTCAAGGGACAGCACGCAGTGCCCTAATCAGATCACAGAGCCTAAAGTGGAACAGGGACTGGGGAGCAGGGCAGCTGCACTTCCCAGCGGGCGGGGTGAGAGCAGGGGACCAGCCCACAACAGCTCAGCACCCCTGATTTACGGAGGAGATTGACTGTGAGGGAGCGCCTTCTGAGGACAGGGCTCTTGGAGTGAGGGCTGGGGCTTGAGTGGGCATAGCTGCATTGGACATGCTTGGAGTGAATCCGGTGGTCTCAACAGAGCCGGGAGCATAGAGCAGCTGCCGCCCAAGATACGGCCTGTGCACATAGGGCTTAAGGCCCCATGCGCACGGGGCGGCTGCGGCACCGCTGCGTGCACACAACCAGGCTTTCGGCCAGCGTGCAAGAGCGCAATGGGGATTTCAGCGCCCCGCCCACCGGGCCACAGTAGCGCCACTGCCTGTGCACAAGACTGGCTTTCGGCGCCCTGCCCACCGGGCCGCTGCGGCACTGCTGCCTGCTTGCGAGCGCACAACTGGGCTTTCGGCGTCCCGCCCACCAGGCTTCTGGGGTGCTGCAGCCTGCGCGCGGGACAGCGCGGCCGACCCGGGCCTCTGCCAAGCCCCAGCCCATCCAAGTGCTGCCCTGTGGGCGTAGCTTGCAGATACGATTGAAGGAGGGGCAGCCAGGGAAAAAAGAGAAAGACCGGAGCTCCTGCGCCGCGCCCACACTGAACCAACAGCCCCCCTGCTGAAAGAGGAATTTGCTATTGTGCCTCAGGCCTGCCCTAGCTCCTACTCACATGCCCCCACCCATGGCCACAACTTTACTACCCTGCTATCTAACAGCTAAGACAGCAACCTGAAGTGCCCCAGAACACAGAAGCTATCTGCTTACCCCAACACTCTCCCAAAATTTCCTTCCCCCACAACTGAGCCCAAAAGAAAAAATAAAGAGAAGCCCATCTGATAGGCAACCCCCCAGAGGGAAAACAGACTCGTAAAGCAAAAAGAACCACATCAAACACAATGCACACCTCAGAATCCAAAGCCCCTCCAGAAGATCAGGGGCAGTCTTTAGTAAAGGACCATGCACACTTGGAATCAAATCTAAGTGAAACAGAATTCAGGGCTGCATTAATCAAGACACTCAGAGAGCTCACTCAATGCTGGCAAAGTACGCAGACACAGTTAAGTGACCGAAACAAGAAATTTTCTGAGCAAAATTAGTACTTTACCAACAAAATTGAGAAGCTAGAGCAGAACCAAAAGGAACTCCTTTAAATGAAAGGCAACATGGGAGAGCTGAAAAAAGAACTGACCAGCATAGGAAACAGGGATGACCAGCTAGAGAAAAGGATGAGTGAAAGTGAAGATACAAACATGGAAATGTCACAGAGGGAAGAAGAAAGGGAAAGGAAAATCAAGAGAAATGAAAGAGCCCAACAAGAACTTTCTGACTCCATCAGACAGAACAATATTAGAATAATAGGGGTACCAGAAGGAAGCGAGATGAAGTCTTCTCAGAGTCTACTAAAACAGATAGTGGATGAAAATTTCCCTAACCTGTAGAAAGAATTACAGCCCCAAATCCAAGAGGAAAGCAGAAGCCCTAACTACCTAGACCCTAGCAGATCTTCTCCAAGGCACACTGTTCTGAAGATGACAAAAACCAATGACAAAGAAAAAATCCTCAAGGCTGCCAGGGAAAAACAAAACATAACTTTCAAAGGAAAACCTATCAGGCTGTCACCAGACTTCTCAGCAGAAACTCTGCAAGCCAGGAGGGAGTGGAGCCCAATCTTCAAAATATTAAAAGAGAGAAATTTCCAGCCAAGAATTAACTATCCA
>PVKE010045333.1:0-12655 GCA_004027555.1 Craseonycteris thonglongyai | reverse complement strand
GAAAAACCGCGAAGTAGGATTTGCCCCTAGGAATGTTCGTGTATGCGGGTACAAGAATGTTTTAAATATGTAAACAGTATTCATACTTTACTCATTTAAGACAAAAATGACAACAGTATACGTATTTACTTAAACGTGTCAGTGCTAATGAATAAGGTGAATGACAAAACCTTATACAGTAATAAACATGAATCAACATGGCTTTCTGAGAGAGGCGAAGAGGCTTGTGTTGGTGGCGGAGGAGAGGCGCTCACGTGACTCGTAGAAGCGTTAGGCTCCCTCGGAGACTCTTCTGCTGGAGGCGCTGACGGGAGAGCCGGGGGCTTGACCTTGGAGAGAAACATGGTGATGGGTCGTTGTTGTCTTTGTTTTTTCTTTTCCTTCAAAATTCCCCTGTACAAGGACATAACCCCGTCAACGGGGTTCTGGGCGCCCCGGAGGAAGCTTTCGCAGGGGCACAGCGCTTAGGCGGCAATATAAGGGCTTAATTAATAAAAAAAAGTGATCGCTTAAACAAAACAAGTTATCGCCAACACAACACTAAAACCCCGTCAACGCTCCTTTCCGCAATGTGGCTGCCGACATGGTTGTATTTTTTCATTTTTATTTTTTGATGAATATTTTGGAAAAACCTGCGAAGCACTGAAGCCGCAAAACATGAAGCACGAAGTGGCGAGGGAACACTGTATTCTACTTGACATACATGATTTATGAAGTGTTTCACTCTGACTGGTGAGAACAAAAACTATTCCCAGTTCTACGTGTGTTTCAAGAATTGTTTCCTCTGCTCTTTTTAGGCAATTATTTTCTCGGCCTTGGGTGGTTTTCTTACCTGAATGCACTGATCAGTACTTAGTTGAAGACACAGAGCTGTCCTCTTCAGATCTCTGAGGCTTCCTCTGTGTTCAATTCTTCCCTGACCATCACTCTACTCCATTGTCTCTAGACACTTTGGCTTCCCCAAACACCTAGCTCTGTCTGGTCAATTTAGGGAGAATGTTGGACTTTGACCAGGCTCTCCTCACCTGTGCTTCAGTCTGCACATTCTCATCCAGCATTCAGATGGAGTAATTGAGTTCTCATCTCTTATTTCCCCACTTTAAGTAATCACTAGCCTATGTACTACTTTATGTTCTATTTCTACAAAACATTATTTCATACATTTTGTTCACTTTTGTAGTTTGTTTCAAATAGGAAGGTAAATCTAGTCACTGTTTCCTGATTTGGGCTGAAAATGGAAGTCCTGCAATTGGAATTTTGCTGAAGAAACTTTATTGATTGTTGTAACAAAAAAAATAAAAACTGGGTGTCTTAAGACAATAGAAATTTATTCTCTCACAGATCTAGAGGATAGAAGTACAAAATAAAAGTGTTAAGGCCATGCATCTCCACAGACTCTAGGGAAGAATTTTTTTCTTGCCTCTTCTACCTTCTGGTGGTTGGCTGCAGTCTTTGTTGTTCCTTGGCTTATAGATTCATCACTCCAATCTCTGCTTCTATCTTCACATACCCTTCTCCCCTTCATGCCTGTGTCTCTGTGTCCAAATTTCCTTTTCTTATAAAGTCACCAGTCATTGGGCTAGGGTCCACCCAATTTAATAAGATTTCATTTTAACTTGATTATACATGTGTCTTAGTTTAGACTGCTATAACAGGATACCATTGACTGGGAAGTTAAAATAAACAAACATTTATTTCTCTCAGTTTTAGAAACTGGGAAGTCTAAGATCAAAGTGCCAACAGACTTAGTGTTTGGCCAGAGCATACTTCCTTATTTGCAAATGACCTTAGAACACTGTGAGGACCCAGTGAAGAGAGCAGAAATGTGATCATCTCTCTCATGTCTCTTCTTACGAGGTCTTGACAATTAAGCTTTGCAAACTTGCCACCATGCACTTACGTTGGCAGCACTGTACGAACAACACAGTAAAGTTTCATAACCTTGGTATATGAGTGTCTCACAGCTGTGTTCGTATTAATGTGTGGTGGTGTCTTCCTGAGTGGCATTCACTATTGTATGTTTTTTGTGAGTCATCACGAGAATGTCAGAGCTTGAATTAGAGCAATGAACAAACATTACATTTCTTGTTAAGCTTGGCAAGAGTGGAAGTGAAAGCAGCAGGAATAATGCCATGAATTAAAATGGCAGTTTACAAATGGATGAAACATTTTTCTGAGGGAAAAGAAAGCATCACTGGTGAAGAGAGGTCGGGGCAGCCAGTAATGAGCAGAACTGATGAAAACATTGAAAAAATAATAATCAAATTGTGTGTCAAAATCAGCTAATTGTGAGAAGCATAGCAGAACAAGTAAACATGAATGGAGAAACAGTTAAGAAAATCTTGACATGAGAAAGTGTGTGCAAAAATGGTGCTGAAAGAGCTCACCAGTGAACAAAAGCAAAGGAGAACTGAAGTTTGCCAAGACCTTTGGAGAGGCAAGATGATGTCTTAGGCTATGTTATCACTGGTGATAAAACATGGGTATACCGATACAACCTTGAAAAAAGTGTCAAAATGCACAATGGAAGTCAGCCAATTTTCCATGCCCACAAAAGTTCCGTCAATCCAAATCAAGAGTAAAAATGATGGTACTAATATTTTTTTATGTCAGAGGGTTTGTTCATTAGGAATTTGTACCAACTGGACAATCAACCCAGTTGACTATTGGAAGTGCTGAAAAGGTTGGGTGAAAAAAATGAAAACGACTTGAACTTGTGGCCTACAATTCATGGTTCTTGCGTCACAACAATGCACCAGCTTGCATGGCAGGGAGTTTTTATCCAGTAAACAAATAACTATTGAAACACCCTTCATATTCATTTGATCTGGTGTCAAATGACTTTTTTCTTTATCCAAACATAAAAGAAATTTTGAAAAGAAGATATTTTGATGACATTCAGTACATCGAGGGTAATACTATGATAGCACTAATGGCCATTCCAGAAAAATAGTTCCAAAATTGCTTTGAAGCTGGTATTGGTGCATAGCTTCCCAAGGGGAGTACTTCAAAGAGGACCATAGTGCTATTCAGCAATGGGGTATGTAACACTTTTTCTAGAATGAGTTAATGAACTTAATTGTCAGATCTCATATGTGGTCACTAATCCCATTTATGAGGGCTCTACCCTCAAGAGTTAATTACCTCCCAAAGGACCCACTTTCTCATTTATTTTTATTTTTGAGTTACATTTGACATACAATATTATATTGGCTTCAGGTGTACAGCATAATGATGAGACATTTATATAACTTATAAAATTCTTATTCCAATCTATCTGGTTCCCATCTGACACCATATACATGTATTACAATGCTATTGACTATATGCCGTACGTTGCACTTTACATCTCTGTGACTATTTTGTGACTGTGAATTTGTACTTCTTGATTTCTTCCCCTTTTTTACCCCCACCTTTCCCATCCCTTTCCTATCACCCCAACAACTCTAGTACTCTTCTGACGACACCCATAGTTAATGTGACATTATTGACTATATTTCATGTTATACCCTATAGTTTCATAACTATTGCTTTGTACTTCTAATCACCAAACTGAACTTCCAAATTCCTTCCTTTTATTTTGCCCCTCCCCAAATCCTCCTCTTTTCTGGCAACAAACCAAATGTTTTCCAAATCTATGAATCTGTCCCTGTTCTGCTTGTTTCTTGTCTTCTTTAGATTTCACCTATAAACAAAGTCAACTTGCCTCTGTCTTCCTTTGTTTGACTCTCCACTCAGTATAATACCTTCTATGTCTTTGATTGGAGCTTTTAATCCATTTAAAGTGAAGGTCATTGTTGATATATAGATATTGCCATTTTATTATTCATAATTTTGCTGTTTTCCCATCTTCAAGTAGTCCCTCTAACACTCCTTGTAATACTGGTTTGATGGTGATGAACTCCTTTAGATTTTTCTTGTCTGGGAAGCTCTTTATTTATCCTTTGATTTTGAATGATAGCCTTGCTGGATACGATAATCTTGGTTGTAGATCCTTGATTTTCATCATGTTGAATATTTTCTGCCAGTTCCTTCTGGCCTGCAAAATTTCTGATGAGAAAGCAGCTGAGAGCCATTCTGGGCTTGTATGTCTGTTTCCTTTGCCAGGTTAGGAAAGTTTTCAGTCATTATTTCTTCAAATAGGTTCTCAATTTCTTGCTTTCTCTCTTCTCCGATGATGCAAATGCTGTTACACCTAGTGTTGTCCCAGAAGCCCCTTAAACTATTTTCATTTGGGGGGAGGAGGGGGTTCTTTTTTCTTTTTGCTATTCTGACTGGATGTTTTTTGCTACATTGTCTTTTGATTCAGATTTAGTCCTATCCTTTATCTAGTCTGCTGGTGATTCCTTCTATTGC
The DNA here is from genome assembly GCA_004027555.1 of Craseonycteris thonglongyai. NCBI lineage: Eukaryota > Metazoa > Chordata > Mammalia > Chiroptera > Craseonycteridae > Craseonycteris > Craseonycteris thonglongyai. Next base: position 8,299 of record PVKE010045333.1, on the reverse strand, counting down.
ATTCTGAGTTTCAGTTATTGTATTATTCATTTCTGACTTAAAAAAAATGACTTCTGTGTTTTTATGCTTGCTATCTCTCTGTTGAAGTTTTCACTAAGTTCCTTGAGCATACTTATAACCATTGTTTGAGCTCTCTATCTGATAGGTCACTTGCTTCCATCTTGTTTAGTTCTATTTCTGGAATTTTCTGTTCTTTCATTTGAGATGTATTTCTTTGTTTCCTTGTTTCGGATGCCTGTCTATTTATTTCTACATATTAGGTAGATCTGCTACTTCTCTAAGTATCATTGGATAGCCTTATGTAGTAGGTGCTCTGTGGGGCCCTGGCACCATCTTCCTGGTCACCTGCACTTGGATCCGTTGTGCCTGGAGCTACTCATCAAAAGTCTCAGAGCACACCAAAAACAATTGCTGCCCACCTGGCACCTGCGGACTTCAGTGGTTTTCTAAGAAAGATTGCGGATGGGGCTGGCTGCTCACCAGAGAATGTGCCTCTGATGTTGGGGAAGTTGGATAGGTCAGTGTCCCAATGAGTCAGCAGGGTGATGCAAGTGAAGCTCACCAGACCAACCACATTCATATTTGGCTGTCAGGGCAGAAGCAACACAAAAAAGATGGTGCCTGCTTCCTGGGAAGAGGACCCACCCAGAAAAAATGGTGACTGTCTTCCAGCCTTCTCCCCAAAACCACACACCTCAGTCTTCCACTGGTATGTCTTCAACAACACCTGAATCACCTTCCCTCTGCTGGAGCCCAAGGTTAGTACCATCAGGTGATTGAGTCTGTATGAGCACTCTAAGAGGACATCTGCATTTCCTGCAGCCTTCCATCCCAACCAAATGGTTGGAATCCCCACTGTTTTTCACAGTCAGGTGTTGTGGGGCTCCTCTTCCCAGCACCAGTGCTCTGAGTTGGGGAGCCTGGTGTGGAGCTGGAACCTCAATGTCTGAGATATCTCTCCTCATTCTCTACTGCTACCGGAGGTTTGGCTCCTTTCACATCTGCTCGCTTCCCACCAGTCTCGACTTGGGCTTCTCTTCTTTGTGCCCTTAATTATAAAACTTCTGTTTGGCCAGACTTCAGATGGTTCTTCAGGTTGATTGTTTTATAATTTAGTTGTAATTTTAGTGTGTTCACAGAACAAAGCAGACATTGTGTTTACTTACTCTGCCTCCTTGTATCTCTGACCTATTCCCCTTGCTAAAGAATATTTTAAGTAGAACAAAGGTAATCTTTATAATAAACTGCTAAAATACTCTGCCATATTAGTTTATCTTTAGACATCATCAAGTATTTATGACAGTTATGATTTCTGAATCAATTATATATTTATCTTTTTTTAAATATGATTTGTTAATACAGTGAAATTATTGCTATAAAATTTCTCTTATTTGCTGTTTTGTTGTTGTTGTTGTTGTTTTAATAAATCCATGACATGTTTTTTGCCCTTCTCTTTCCCTCTTTATCAGAGGGATTATTAGGAACTAGAAGGGGTTAAACTGGAAATTGCAATAATCAGCTGCTGTGATGCTATCTTAAAAGTAGCTTCTTGCCTGAGGATTAAAGCATGTACTCAGTTGGTAGGAAATGAGGAAAGAAGAACCAAACAAATAAATTAGGTCCAGAGAAGTACCTTTCTGGCTTTACCATCATGGCTACAGCCACACAGCTAGTTCGTGATATAGAGCCAAAATTGGCTCTCCTGGTTTTCAAATAGTTTTCTTGACAATATCACCTATATTTATTTTCTCTTTAAATCTCAATTCAGTATCCACATTTTACTAATTTTACAAATAATAATAGGTAGCACCCTTATAGTACTTAATATCTTCTGAGTGTTTTTCTAAGCACTTTCAATATATTAAGTAATTTGAGGGGATGTTGGGATAGCTCAGTGATTGAGCATTGGCCTCACAATCATGAGGTCTCGGGTTCTATTTTCCACCCCAGCCCATGCAAATCCATATGCTGAACTGCAGCGCAACTAGTAACAACTGGGATGGCTCAGTAGCAAAGGTTCTCCCCCACCCTGTTTGGAGGCCCCAGTTTGGTACTCACTCTGGGTAGTGCCATATTCACCTGTGTGGAATAAAACTATGTCACAACTAATGATGTACAACAATGGAGAATGCTCTGGGCCCTCCTACCTTTTCTTCTATTCTCTTTTCTTCTCTCTTTCTCTCTCTCTCTTCGTCTCTCAAACAATAAAATAAATCATTTTTTAAGTAATTTGATCCTTTCAGCAACTCTATATGGTAAGCACTATTATTTCTGCATTATAGGAAACTAAAATACAGAGATGTTAAGTAATATGCTCAAGGTAAATGTCTGGTAAGTGGTAAAGCTGAGAATGAAACCCAGGCATTCAGGTACAAGAGTCTATACATAAACCACTATGATACATTTCCTGAAGTGGAGTTATATTGTCTTTTTATTAAGGTTGTATGAGGCAACATAAACTGATATTTAATAATAAAATATAGCCTAATATTGATTTTATTGCACAAAAACATTTTTTATTGTTAAATTTATTGGGGTGACATTGGCTGATAAAAATTACATAGGTTCTAGGTGTACAATTCTAAAGTACATCATCTATGTGGTTGCATGGTGTGCTCACCATCCACAGTCAGTTCTCCTTTTATCACCGTTTATTTGATGACCCTACTCCCCTCTCTCCTTACCCTCAGGTAACCACTGAACTATTGACCCTGTCCATGAATTTTTGTTTCTTTGTTACTTTCAGTTTTATACTTTACATATAAGTAAAGTCATATGGTTCTTGATTTTTTCTGTGTGACTTATTTCACTTAACATGATGATCTCAAAGTCCAACCATGTTGTCGCAAAAGGCAGTATTTTGTCTTTTCTTATCACTGAGTAATATGCCATTGTGTAAATGTATCACAACTTCTTCATCTAGTCATCTACTATCAAAGGACACTGGTTTTTTCTATGACTTGGCCACTATGAACAGTGCTGCGATGAACATTAGGGTACATACCGGTATATCCTTATGGACTAAGGTTTTCAGATTTGGAGGGTAGATACACAGAAGAGGAGTTGCTGAGTCATATGGTAATTCTATTCTTAATTTTTTGAGGAACCTCCATATTGTCTTTCATGTGGTTGTACCAATTCACATTCTCACCAGCAGTGTATGAGAATTTCTTTTTCTCCACAGCTTCTCCAACACTCGCTATTCCTTGTCTTGTTGATTATAACCATTCTTACAGGTGTGAAATGGTATCTCACTGTGGTTTTGATTTCCCTAATAGCTAGTGAAGTTGAACCTTTTTTTTCTTTACTTGTTGGCCATTTGTATGTCTTCATGGGAGAAGTGTCTATTCAGGTTCTCTGCTCATGTTTTAATTAGATTGGGGGGTTTTGTTGTTGTTGTTGTTTTCATTGTTTTTGAGTTGTATGAGTTCTCTGTATATTTTAGATATTAGCGACTTATCAGAGAAATGGTTTGCAAACATCTTTCCCCATTCAGTTGGTTGCCTCTTTGCTTTGTTGAGGGTTTCTAGTTTGATAAAGTCCCATTCATTTATTTTTGCTTTTACTTCCCTGGCCTTTGAGGTCATCATAAAGGCCTCTCTGAACCCAAGGTCTATAAGTTTAATACAGATGTTTTCTGCTATGCTGTTTATTGTTTCAGGTCATATGTAGACAACTTTGGTTCATTTTGAGTTAATTTTAATATATGCTGACAGTTCATAGTCCATATTTATTTTTTTGAATTGGTTTTCCAATTTTCCCAGCCCATTTGTTGAAGAGGCTTCTTTTCCCCATTGTATATTTTTTGTTCCTCTGTCAAAAATTATCTGTCCATGTATATGTAATTTTATTTCTGGGTTTGATTCTGTTCCTTTCATCTGTGTGTCTATATTTCTGCCAATACCAAGCTGTTTTGGTTATTGATTCTTTGTAGTATAGACTAAAGTCAGGGAGCATGATGTCTCCAGCCTATTCTTTTTATTTCTTTTTGTAAGATTGCTTTAGTAATTCAGGGTTCTTTGTGGTTTTATACAAATATGATGATTATTTTGTTATCTATTTCTCAAAAAATATCTTAAGATTTTGAAGGGAATTGCATTAAATCTGTATATTTCTTTGGGTAATATGGCTGTTTTAACTATGATTATTCTTCCAATCCTTGAACACAAAACATCTTTCCATTTTTGTGTGTCTTCTTCAATTGCTATTACCGTAATAGTTTCTTAGAGTTTTCCATGTATAAGTTCTTCACATTCTTTGTTAAGTATATTCCTAGGTATTTTATTCTTTTTGTTGCAATCACCAAAGTTATTGTTTTTCTCATTTCTTTTTCTTGTTTTAAAGATTTATTTTTTATTGTTTTTGACAGAGAGAGAGAGAGACATACAGAGACAAAGAGAAGGGGGAGGGCCCAGAACAGTCTCCATAGTTGCACATCATTGGTTTTTCCACATAGTTTTATTCCACAGGTGGGCGTAGGGCTGCACAGGGCAGGAACTGGGCCAGGGTCTCACTCCGGTGAGAACCGAACTGGGGAAACTCCCCAGTTCAGCATATGGGTCTGCATGGGCCGGAGCCAGGATTTGATCCTCGGGGCTGCAAAGTGAGCGCTTAACCCACTGAGCCATCCCGCTTCCCTTCATTTTTTTTTCTGCTGTTTTGTTGTTTATATATAAAAATACTCTGGATTTTTGTACATTGATTTTGCATGCTGCAACTTCACTATATTCTAGTGGAGTCTGATATTTCTTGTAGAGATCTTTCATTTCTTTTAACTAGCAGGTCTCTATCTTTTTTTCTCTGTGATATTTTCTTATTTCTATCTTCGATTTCACTAATTCTTTTCTCCATTGGGTCCTATACTATATACTTCATTTTTCATTTTTTTTATTGTGTTAGCTCCAGAATTTCTTTTTTTATAGTTTCAATTTCTTTGTTAAAGTATTCCTTTTGCTTGTAGATTTCCTTTTTGAAAACATTTAACTGCTTTTCTGTGCCTATCTGCCACTTTTTTATCCCTTTGGGTGTTTTTGGACCTGCAATCTTGATTCTGTGTCATTTAGCTCATATATTTTCATATCTTTAAGTTACTTTAATGAAGATTTTTTACTTTCTTTCTGGGTATCTTTGCTCCCCAGGGTACTCATTGCTGTTGGAGTGATTCTCTTCCTGGGTATAAGGACTTTTCCCTAGTAGATTTGAAGAGATCTTTCTTCTTCTTTTTTTTTTAAGATTTATTTTATTGTTTTTGACAGAGACAGAGAGAGACAGAGAGAAGGAGGAGAGCCCAGAGCAGTCTCCACAGTTGTATGTCATCAATTTTTGACATAGTTTTATTCTACATGGGTGGGTGGGGCCATGCAGGGCAAGAACTGGGGTGGAAGCCTCCTGCATAGGGGGCCAGAACCGAATTGGGGACCTCCTGGATGGGAAGCACACCCCAGTTCAGTACATGGGTCTACACAGTCCAGGGCAGGGATTCGATCCTCAGTCCCTGGGGCTGCAAAGGGAGCACTTAACCCACTGAGCCATCCTGGCTTCCCCCGAAGAGATCTTTCTTTAGCTTCCCAGTTGGTGTCACTAAAGTGTCTTACAATATTTTCTCTTGGATATCCGGTCTTCTCACACTGGGAAACTTCTTAGAAAGTGGGCTTGTCTTTTTTGACCCAGTGGCTTTGATCTCCTATGTGCCTCCTCTTTAGAAGAATATAGTGGGCAATGGTATTCTATGTCTCTGAAATCTAACTGCAGTCAGAAGCTATCATACCTGTGCTTCATATTTTTTCTATATCCCCCTGTTGGCATTAGTGAGAAGGGTGGGGGCAGGGTTTGTTGGAAATGTGCAGGTCTGTTTGTTGAAAACACAGGATAATGGTGTTTTCCCAGCTGTGGCTGATGGTATGGAGGCACTGAGTGAAGTTGGGGCAGTAGGGGAATGGGGAGGATGGGGGAAGAACAACCTTTGGGAGAGAGTAAGGAGAAGCAACCAGGCTCTTTTTCCAAGGCCACACAGTGCTCCAGTGGGGGCCCTTCCTCATCCAGGGCCACACTGTACTCCAGCCGCTGGCATGATGCTCCCACCACGCACACCTTGGTCTTGCTACCTGCTCTGTGCTATGGCCATTGGTCCCATGTTCCAGCCACTCTCCCCATGTGCCTGCCATCCAAGCCATGCTACAGCTGCCCACACTGTCTGCCTGCACTGTGGCTGCCTGCATCTCTGCTTTTGTCAGTTCTTGGCCTCCAACATGCTCAGAGTCATGCTGCACCTCAGCCTGTGCTCCTAGGTTTTCCACCTCAGTCTCTCTTTTGCTGGTCCCTGGGTCATGCTTCACGATATGTTTCCTCACTGTTCCTTTCCCTTCACTCTCACTTGCCTCCTTTTCTCTGGTCTTTAGGTATTTTCTTTCAATGAGTGGGTCTCTTAGCTGAGGCTATGTGTTGCTTAGGGATTCCCTTGTTGGATTTTAGTTGTTCAATTTGTCATATTTTCAAAGAAAGTTTACAAGAATCTCCTCTCACGCCACCAACTTGATGACATCTCTCTCAAAAAACAATTTTAAAAATCTCAGTTTTAAGTTTAAGATGCTTAAACTTAAATTAATTTGTTTATTTTTCAATGAAAAATGTAGAATCAACAGAAAAACTAACTTAAGGTTTATAAACTAATATTACTGAGAAGTAAAGATATTCCTTGCATAGCACATTTTTAAATAGTAGCTTGACAGGGTTTTTATAAACAATAACCAAAGTTAGAATTGATTATTTCTCCAAGGAGGTTAAAGCTTATAATCTTTATTCTTTTGTGTATAGTTTTAGTGTGAAAGTCATTCTAGTGCTATTACTTTTTTATTGATTACTCTTGGGTTTTTTTTGTTGTTTTTTTTAAGATTTATTTTATTAATTTTTGATAGAGATAAACAGAGACAGAGAGAGACAGAAAGAAGGGGGAGGGCCCAGAGCAGTCTCCACAGTTGACAGCATTAGCTTTCCACATAGTTTCACTCCACAGGTGGGCTCAGGGTTGTGCAGGGCAGGGACTGGGTCAGGAGCCTTCTGCATAGGGCCCGGCAAGAACTGAACTGGGGGCACACCCCAGTTCAGCATGTGGGTCCACATGGGCCGGGGGCCAGGATTTGATCCTCGGTCTCCCGGGCTTCAAAGCGAGCGCTTAACTCGCTGAGCCATCCCAGCTTTCCCTACTCTTGGGTTTTCAATATGCATTGTTGTTACTTTTATTGCCGTCTTTCTTCAAATTATATAGTGCTTCATGCTCAATGTAAGAATCTTGCAACAGTATATTTCCATATTCCTTTTCTGATCCTTTGTGCTGTTATATTATACATTTTACTTCTATATATGTTTTAAACTCCACAATACATAGTGATATTGTTTCAATCAGTCAATTATCTTTTGAAGAAACTTTAAAATAAGAAATATATTTTTTACTATTCACATACTTATTATTTCTGACATTATTCCTTTGTGTAGATCAAGATTTCTATCTGGTATGATTTTCCTTTAGCTGGCAGAATTCCTTGATAAATTCTCTCTGCTTTTGTTGATTTAAAACAGTTTTTGTTTTGCTTTAATTTTTGAAAATATTTTTCCTAGATTTAGAATTATAGATTAACAGTCTTTTCCCTCCCCCCCCCCTTTTCTTTCAGTGCTTTAAAGATGTGTCATTGTCTTTTGACTTGATTGGTTCTGAAAAGTGGTCAGCTGTCACTCATCTTTGTTGCTTTGGTAATGCCTTTTCTTCTGACTACTTTTAATATTTTCTTCTTATCATTGGTTGCTAGTAATTTGATAATTATGTGCCTGTGTATAATTTATTTTTTATTTTTGTCCTGCTTGGGATTCATTGAGATTCTTGGATTTGTGGGCTTACAGTTTTCATCAAATTTGGGGAAGTTTTTACCATAGTTTCTTTACATATTTTTCTTTTTTTTTAGTTAAATTTATTGGGGTGACATTAATTGATATCAATTACATTGTTTCCAGATATACAATTCTACATTACATTGTCTATATATCATATTATGTGCTCACCACCCAGAATCAGCTCACTTTCCATCACCATATGTTTGATTCTCCCTTCCTACTGCCCACCCATCTCTCCCACCCACTTCCCCCCTATCTCTCCCACCCACTTCCCCCCTTACCCTCAGGTAACCACTAAACTATTGACTGTGTTCATGAGTCTTTGTTTCTTTGTTCCTTTCAGTTTTATATTCCACCTATAAGTGAGGTCATATGTTTCTTGATTCTTTCATTCTGACTTATTTTGCTTAATAAG
>PVKE010045331.1:0-12657 GCA_004027555.1 Craseonycteris thonglongyai | reverse complement strand
TCCTGTCACTCATGCTTAGCTTCCTACTTAACAAAAATATTTCCATAACTCATTTTCGTGTATTGCTTAACTTTGTCAAAGAACTTTGGATTTTGAGTTTTTGTCTTTTCTGGTTAATTACAAAGATAACTACTTCCTTGCTACACACTGACAGGGGAACAGACTTGAGTGGCTACGAACTGTTTATTGGTAGTACACAGTGGTCTCAAAAAGTTTCCATGCAACATTAAGCCTTCTCCTGTAGTAAAACGTCAATTCAATGGGCAGCAAAGAGGCAGATGAGTTTCAGCAAGACTTTGATGATTTCCCTTCTATCAATGATTTTTCTTGCTTCTGTCGTGACTGTTCATCCTTCACACTGGAGTCGTGTTGTAGCTCCTGCTTTCTGGATCCACTCTGAGGATTCACTGTTGGTTTCTCTCCCCTACAATTCCCCACAACGTGCTATCTGATATTCTTTTTTTCAATTTCTGTAACCATTACTTATTGAAATTGCTTTTTGGCTGTTTTTTCTTCTTTTACTATCAACTATATTGATCAGTTTTCTTACTCCTTCTGAGCCTAGCAGAGGTTGTAAGGGCCTAATCAGTCATATCACAGAGAGCTTGTTCTCAGGGCACACATCCATCTCATCTTCTCTACCTGCCCTATGCAAACAAGCCCTTCGTATGCAAAGTCATCAAAACCTGTTGCCTGAGGCACAGATGGGAACCCACAGTAGTTGTGAGAGAAAGTAAAGAAGAAGAAAACCAGAAAATGTCAGGCAGGATACATTGTAGCAGATCTCAGCTCATCCCCAGAATATGAAGGGGGTGTGTCCAGCTACAGAATCAACCTAATTGACCCATGTGTGGTTTCATTTCCCCACTTTATCATTGTCTCCCCAGAGACAAACACAGATGATAGAATTTATTGTGGCCCCTGTAGTTTCCTGGCCAAATTAAAAGATAGAAGATACAGCAATAAAAATTTCAGGCGGGGGGCTGGGGATAGTCTATTTTTTCTAAAAGCTTTTGAGAAAATAAAGGTGCTTAACCTAAATAAGAACTCTAATTTAGAATCTTTATCAGATTAGAGGCATTTTAATAGCTCTAATGGTTTTTAAGGAGTTGGCTATTTTCAAGATGGAGGTGCATTCAAAGGGAGATATCAAAGCAAAATAAAAAGCCTTGGGTAATCATTATTCAAAGCAAGTTGTCCTCACCAAGATCCCAATCCTCACTGTATTGAAAGATGCCATGTCTCTGAAGAAGTTCAAAGAGAATATTATTAACTATTATGCAATGCCAGCTTTTGGTTCCAGAGTCAGAAAAAGGCATTTATTACGTGGAAATAATCCCTTCCCCATAGAGAGTGGCTGCTTGTGGCTTCAAATAAAATCTGGAAATTTTTTTACGTAATATTACCCACACATCTAGGACAAAGTTGGCCACTGGAATCAATCAGCTTTTATGAGGAAACAGATTTTATTAACTGTTGCTGATGAGTGGTGTCAAAATTTTATCATTCTATTTGACAAACCCATAAGAGCATTTTGAGTTCTAATGTTTGACCAAAAACAGATATTTGGATGGTCCCCCACAACTGATACTCAGTTGGCAGTACAAAAGCCTACTGAGAATTGTCCAAAAACTGGACAAGGATGTGTTGTTACCTTTGTTAGATGATCCCTACCTTAAGGATAGTAGTCAAGGGATATCACCTAACACCCATTTAGGCCCATCAGTTTCCACTCTCAGAAAGAGTTACATAAATTTTGCACTTACATAAATATCACAATTCATCCATATTTACACACACACACACACACACACACACATGCACATTTAGATGCATAGCTTTTATAATAGAAATATCAGCGCACAATCTCATGGTGTATTCTATATATATGCATGATTAGAATTTTGTTTGTTTGTTTCTTATTGCCTGTAAATGTATTTCACATGCTTATCACAAGGTTCTAACTAAGATAAAGTGGGGAAATCAAACCACACATGGGTCAATTAGGTTGATTCTGTAGCTGGACACACCCCCTTCATATAGCAATGTACATAGTGCAGTATGCTGCAACTGTGCTGGGTGAGTCTCCATGGATGAGTCCCATTATAACTGTCAACTCCTGGAAAATAAAGCAAACAGACAAAAACCTCAGAACCAACATTAAATACTTATTTGAGGGCAGCATCACATTCATTCAAAATCACAGCACAGTGTAAAGACAAGGGTAGAAACCAAACTGACCTCATGTTTAAAGGTAAAAACAAGTCATTATATTTCTCCATCCGGAAGTCATTCTTGATCGTGTTAAGGACTTACAAAGTTTGTTGCAGAAACCTGAGCAAAAAATGCAAACAGGTCATTCCAAATGTAACATGAAACCTGAAGGCATGACCATTGTACTTTAGGCAACTTAATTTATTGCTGAGCAGTTTATTAACCCAAACTTTTTGAATTCTCAAAGCTATTACGTTTTCTCTTTTAAATATAAATGAGTATATATTTATCTTTTGAAAAAATTAAGGGAAGAAAAGTAAGACAGCATGTGCCAATAACTCATTCTATTCATGGCTACACAGTATCTGGAAAACATATACAGTACATAAGTAAATGACAAGCATATTTAATCCTAATGGATAAGGAGCTCATATAAATTAATTTTTAAAACAGTAGAGGGGAGGCCGGGATGGCTCAGTGGGTTAAGCGCTCACTTTGCAGCGCCAGGGACCCAGGACCGAATCCCGGCCCCGGCCCCTGTGGACCCATATGCTGAACTGGGAGCTCCCCCAGTTCAGTTCTCTCTCTGTCTCTGTATCTCTCTCTCTCTCTCTCTCTCTCTCTCTCTCTCTCTCTCTCTGTCAAAAACAATAAAAAAATTAATTAAAAAAACAGTATAAAATGATTTACAATTATAGAGTAATGATAAAAAGATATGACAGTAAAAATATGCAAATAAAGATAGAGGCAATGCACAGTCTTATTGTCAATCATTTTAAATTAAGATATTATTGACATATAATAGTGTTTCATTTTAAGGTATACAATTTGTTGGTTTGATACATTTATATATTTCAATATAATTACCACTGCAGCATTAGTTAGTACCTCTATTATGTCACGTAATTATTCTTTTTCATAGTGAGAAGACTTAAGATCGAGTCCCTTACAATTTTGAAATTTATAATACAGTATTTTTTTTTTAATTTATTTTGTTTTCTTTTTTTGAGAGGTGACAGAGAGAATGGGGGAGGGTCCAGAGGAGTCTCCATAGCTGTACATCATTAATTGTGACATGGTTTCATTCCACACAGTTGGATGTGGATCCATGGGGGAGTGGGAACCAAAGTAGGGGCTTCTCACATGGGAGGTGGGAACCTTCACCTCCAAGCTGTTCCAGTGGTTACCAATTGTACCACAGTTCAGCATATGGGTTTGCACAGCCTGGGCCAGTAATCAAACCCCGGACCATGTAACTTTGAGGCAAGCACTCAACTGCTGAGTTATCCTGTTGTCCCCTATATACAGCCCCCTTTACCCTATTCTGCAGCCTCTTTACCCCCTTACCCTCTGGTAACCATCAAACTGTTGTCTGTGTCTGTGAGTGTTTTATTTATTTATTTATTTATTTATTTATTTATTTAGTCTTGTTTGTTTGCTGTATTCAGCTTTGTACCTTCCATGTAAGTGAAATCTATAGTTCTTGACTTTTTCTGTCTAACTTATTTTGCTTAGCATGATAATCTCAAGATCTAACCATTTTGTCACAAAGAGCGGTATTTCATCTTTTTTATAGATGAGTAATATTCCACCATATATAAGTACCACATCTGTGTTGCCAATCATCTATCAAAGGGCACTTTGGTTGTTTCTATTTCTTGGTCACAGTGAATAATGCTGCAATGAAAATAGGGTTATATATTTCTTTATGAATAATGTTCTGAGATTTTTTGGGTAGATACCTAAAAGAGGGATTGCTGGGTTGTATGGTAAGTCTATTCTTAATTCTTCAAGGAACTTTTATTCTGTTTTCTAAGTGGCTGTACAAATTTACATTGCCACCATCAGTGTATGAGGGTTCCTTTATCTCAACAGCCTTTTCAGTGCTTGGTATTACTAGTCTTATAAGTAATAACCATTTTAACAGGCGTGAGGGGTATCTCATTGTGTTTTTGATTTTCATTTTCCTAATCACTAGTGAAGTTGAACATTTTTTCATAGATCTGTTGGCCATTTGTATGTCTTCTCAGCAGTATCTATTCAGCTTTTCTGCCAGTTTTTAAATTAGATTGTATTCTTGGTCTTAAATCATATAGGATTGTTATAGGATTAATCTTGGTATATGAAAAAAGCAGGAGTAAAGAAGGTCAACACTTGATTATTTGAGTTTTTCCTTACCACTGACTGCCCTTTAACATGTTGGGAAATTTACTTAAATTTACAGCAAGTTTCCAACAAAATAAGGAAAGACAGGATGACAGTAGCAATTATCTTTCAATTTCTGGGATATATATATATAGAGAGAGAGAGAGATGGATAGATAGAAAAGATGCTTCCAATTCTAGGTAGCTCTTGCTAGACAAATGATTTTTCAGAAACTAACTATACCAAAAAAGATATATGTATATATATGTATGTGTGTGTGTGTATATATATATGTATATATATGGGGGTATTTTTTCTAAAGCATCAAAGAGCTGTGGTAGAAAATGAAGATTTGAAGACTAGGAGATGCCAGGATAACTCAATAGGTTGAGCGCTTGCCTTACAACCATGAGGTCTGGGGATGCAATCCTGACTCGGGCCTGTTCAAACCCATATGCTGAACTATTCATGACCCACACGGCCCCACATCCACCTGTGTGGAATTGAAATTATGTGACAAGTAATGATATACAACTATGGAAACTGCTCTGGGCCACCCTCCCTCTCTTTCTCTCACTCCTTCACTGAAAACAATAAAACAAATATTTTAGAAAAAATTACAGAGAAGGGAAAACATTTTGAATTGTTAGTACTTTTCCCCCCCTGGAACAAAAATGGTTGTTCCCTGGAACATGACAATTCCAAATACGAATTAAGGCTCAGACCTGGCCCACCAATTTAGAGTGCCTCTGTTAAGAAAAAGAGAAATCTGAAAACCTCCTAATGCATAGAAGAGACTAGATTGGTAAGTTAGACACATGAGAACATCAAATTCAAAACCAGTTTTCTTCACACCACATTTGCTGAGTTTAGGTCCTCCAGGGGAGGCACGGGAGATAGGTGTAAGCTTTTTTTCTAAAGGCAGAAATGTCCTCAGTCTATTGTACTTAGGAATTAAAGTCCTACTGGAAAGAAGCTTGCCTCAAAGATATATGTACAGTCTTTTTCATTTAAAACATTTGCCTGATTTTGAAAGAGCTTAAAATATATTTCAGAGAATTCAGTTTTTGAAGATTTGAGTATCAGTACATAATTAATTACTCATTGTTTTCAGAGCTGAGAAAATAGAGGCACGTGGGCTCTCAATAGAACGTGCATTAAGGTGTATGTGTTTTACTAAAACTACACTATTTTCTGACCAAACTCAATTCCTAATTGTACTAAAGTTATCAGTCACTCAGCCAATCTTTCAAAAAGAAAAAAGGTGGCAATTTCTCAAGTCAAAGGTAATTCTACCTTGAACTCCTATGTTTTTTTATATATAAAACATCTGGCAAGTAATACAAACATCACACAAATTAAGGGAAAAAATTATGGCCAATAATAACACAAAAACAACAAAGATAGTAAAACAGAAAAAGCTAGCAGTCATCTAAAAGATGATCCAGAGAGTGTAAAAGATGATAATAAACAACAATTACTGTGATTTATTATTTTAGAAAAACTAGAAGAAAGACAAACTATGTGAAAGAGGGTATACTCTTTTCACCAGAAAATTAACATCTACACAAAGTTATCAAATATATATTCTCAAATTTAAAAATAAAATATCTAAATTTAGGAAATTAGTGAACAATTTGAATTATAGACTGCATTGTGCAATTAAATTAGATTAGTCAATTAGAAGAAAAGTTAATGAAAACATCAATTACTGACACACATTTAAGAAGCATTAAAAAATAGAATAGTTGATATGTGGAACATATCAATAAACCTAAAATCATTAAAACAGAGTCCTAGTAGAAGAGGAGAGGGAGAATTAAATAGAAGTAATAAAAAAATTATAATGGCTGAGAATTTTTCCAAAGTGTGTAATATATTATTCCACTGCTTTAAGAAGCTAATTAAATTTTAAACAGGATAAACATACACATACATACTTAATAATATCATAATGAAATTATTAAAAACCAGAGATGCTGAGAAATCTTAAGAGCAGCCAGAGATAAAATACTATTATCTTAAAAGGGATGTAATTAGATAGATGGCTGACTACAATAGAATAATCGAATACAGATGACAATGGAATAGCATATTTACTTGATTAATATAATTGCCAAATTGGAATTCTTGAGTTTTGGGGTTTTTTGTTTTTGTTTTTGTTTTTAATAATTTATTTTTTTATTGTTAAATTTAATGGGGTGACATTGGTTGGCAACAACTAGCCAGTTTCCAGATGTACAAGTCCACATCACATCATTCATGCATCGTGTTATGTGCCCACCACCCTGAATCAGCTCCCCTCCCACACACACCGTATAACTGGTGCCCACTCCCACTACTCTCCCTCCCCCCACCTCCCCCCTCTCCAGGTAACTACCAAACTATTGAGTGTTTTTGAAAATTATCTTTAAGAATGAAGGAGGACAACACTTTCTTTAGACAAAAAAAAATCATTGTCAGCAGGTCAACACTCAAAGAAACACTAATGTTTTTCTCTTTTTTCAATCAGGTGAATCATTTTATCAGAAAGAACAATGAATGTTCAAAATGGTGTGAAGTATACAAGAAACAGTAAATATGTGGGTAAAATAATTAAAATTAACTATACAACACAATACTCATAGTATCTTATGGATTACAAATATGTGCAAAACATAATTAAAACATTTATTACAAAAACTGGGAGGCATGCAAATAGAGTTATAATGTTTAAGTTTCTAGCTGTATCAAGAAGAGGTAAATTAATAATATGGATTATACTATATGATGTTGAGTATGCAAATGATCAGGACAACACTGGAAATAAATGATAAATAGATAAAATCAGTACCGTATTTTCTGGCATATAAGACAACTTTTGAAACGAAAAAAAGTCAACCGAAAATCGGGGGTCGTCTTATACGCCAAGTATATCCCGAAAAACGTCTCGATATGCCGCTAAACGAATTTTCTGTACCCGAAGCTACACTGTGTTCTAGTAAAAAGCCTGCTCAGATTGGCCAGAGTCAGAGAGGCGGTCTATTATAACCTTTGAACCTTTGCTTGTTGTGATTGGCTCACCGTGGTATGGTATTACAAAAATTTGGTGAGTCTCAAATTACTTTTCCAGTAAAGTCTTCCAAAAATGTTAAAAATATATACCATTAATTTTGCAAAAACTTTAACTGAGAGGAAAAAAATAGTTCAATACTTTATGAGTTTTGAGGTGCCTTAATTTTTAAACCTGACAAAGGCATTCCATATCAAAAAAATTGCAAACTCATGAGAGTAGATAGAATATTGTTAAACTGTTTATAAAGCAAATAAATTTTGGCATTTTTTGGTAAATAATAATATATCATGAATACTAAATGGTGTTATGTTCTAGGCATTTCTATTCATCAGCAGAACAATCTCTGTAGTTCACAGATTAGTTGAGAAAATCAAATCTCAATAGATACAAGAATATGATTTTATCAAAGTCAACACTCTGATAAAATCTCTGGGCCTACAAGAAAGTAAAGGGAATGTTGGACTCTATCTAGAAACAAAAAAGACCCAAAGATACTTACAGGAAGCTCCATAAGTGATGGTGAATTATATGACATTTTCTAAGGACATTGATGAAGAGAGAGACATGGCACTCTACAACTTTTTCAGAACATGTTATTGAATGTGCTAGACAGAATACTATGGAAAATTAAATGAATAAACTGGTATAAGGATGAGAATGGAAGAAAAATAACTTGTTATTCACAGGAGGTATTATATCTAGAAAACACAAATTATTGAAATTATTAAGTTAATGGAGCAATGTTTCTGATATAAGGTGAGAATTCTATGCTCTATCAATAAGCAGATAAAATGAAATTGATAATCCCTTTCCTATATTAGCATCAAACATAACACTTCACCATATATACATATGAAGACTGTCCAGAAAGTATTCAGCCATGTAATATGAAAAACAGAAGTATTTATGGCTGGATTTTTTTCCAGACAGCTCTTGCATATCAAATCATTATGTTGTATACCAGAAACTAATACAATGTTATATATCAATTATTTCTTAATTAAAAAAGAGAGAGATAGAAAGAAACCAGCTGAGACTTCTCCAACAGTGTAAATTGGTGAATAGATCTGCAGGGACCTCAATCCAAAGAAATAAATGAGGTAAGCCTAAAAATCACCCCCTAGATTGCTAAGAAATCAGTAACAGAAGAAATATTTCTGCTAAGTAGAGAGATTTCACTAAGTGTTGCATAGTCTCATGGTGCCTGGATTCTTGGCTCCTACTGAAGTTAAATTCAAAGGCAAACCAAAATGTTCTGGAACTATAGCCCATCCCTCTCTAACTCAAACATTGACAAGATCAAAGTGTTCAAATCTTTTGCAGGAGGTCAGGATTGGACTAACCAGGGGTGAACTCAATTTAATTAAAGCTGTAGCACAACACCAGCTCAACCCAACTGGTGAAGGAGTCTGAATGCTGTTTCTCACATAACTCCATTGTCCTAGTTTTCCCACAATATCCAAAATAAAATTAAAAGCTAATGAACATAATGCAGGAAAGATAGCCCATAAAGAAACACAGTCAATAGAAGCTGACAAGTAGGTTAACCAGATATTGTGGTTATTAGATGAGGACTTTAAAATAACTCCTAGATATTTGTTTTAAAAAATATACAGGAAAAGGTGAAGAGAATTTCAGGAGGAAATAGAAACTCTACAATATGAATATTTTAGAAGTGAAAAATGCAACATGACTTCAAAATTTATTGGATGAGGTTTAGAATAAATTGGACTCTAGAAAATCAAGTATCAGTGAACTTGAAGATAAATTGGTAAGAATTATTCACCCTAAAACACAGGGAGAACAAACATAATTGGGGGAAAATGAGCAGAACATCAGTGACCTGCGGAAAATATCAAGCAGGCTAACATATATGTATTTTTGAAGGCCCAGAAAAAGAGAAGGGAGAAGATGTGACAGAAAAACATCTTTTAAGAATTAATGGTCAAAAATATTTTCAAATTTGATTTAAAATGTTAAGCCACGGACCTAAGAATCTCAGCAAACTTCAAGCAGGAAAAATAAAAATCATACTCATGTATATTACATTCAAACTATTGCAAACCAAAGATAAAGGAGATGAGATGTGAGGAATAACTAGGAGTTAGTCCGGCAGGGATGAGCAGGGAACAAGGGAGATTGTTGTATGCACAGTGGACAACATGCTTAAAGGCCCACAACAAGTGGTTTCAGGAACTAAAAGAAATTTTTTGGGCCTAAATGGAAAGTTAGAATAGTGAGAGACAAGGTTAGAGAAGCGACCATATGCTATGGAGACAGACAGCTTGTGGAGCACATTTTAAGCTGAGGGAAAATGGAAACAAAATTATATCCTGGTAACACAATCAGATTAGTTTTTGTAAAAGTCACTATGGCTAGACTAGATTGGAGGGACAGAATGGAGTCATGAAGAAGTTACTGCAGTAACCAAACATAAAAGAATGTGGGACAGAGCTTGAGATATGACAGTAAGATGAGGAGTTGCAGATAAATATGCAAGAGCTTTTGAGGAGCTAGAAAACTTACTTGACAGATGCTTCGATGTAATGGAGAATGGGTGAACTGTTTAACTTTTACAGCCCACTCAGACTCACATGCTGAACTAGGGTGTGCCCCTAGTTTGGTTCTCACCAGGGTAAACTTTCCATGTGGGCGGCCCCTACTTCGGCTTCTGTCACAGACGTGCTTCCCATGTAGGAGGCCCCCAGCTTGCAGGGTAGTGCCTCCCATGTGGGAGGCCCAGGTCCTGGTTCCTGCCCTATGCAGCCCTGTGCCCACATGTGGAGTGAAACTATTTCAAAACTAATGACTTAAGGCTATTGAGACTGCTCTTGGTCTCCCCCTTCTCTCTGCCTCTTTCTGTCTTTCTCTCTTTGTTAAAAAAATAATAATTTTTTTTTTTTTACCAATGATTCCTGACTATTGCATTGCTTGTAAAATATTTTAAATAGGGTTACACCTTTTTCTGGAACATAAAATACTCTAGGTGTTCCATGATATGGTTCAATGTTGAGGAAATAATCTGGAACCAAGGCAATAGTATCATCAAAATCACTGAAGTTAAAGTATTTATACTGTATATAGGGAATGGATAGGACGGGGATAAGAAATATAGTCAAATTTATTCATATACAAGAGTAGTCAGAATGAAAGTTTGATGGAGATGGTGGAGTCACAGCGAGGAGGGACGTTGCCATTGTCAGTAGAACTGGAAGAGTCTTGTTGCTAAGTAGCTAGACTTAGAATTTAATCAATTCAGAGACAAAACAAGGGGTGGGGGGGATTTATATTTCTTCTTCTCATGTGAGGTCCCAAATGAAAATCTTTGTTCATAGAGATGGGCAGTACAAACTATCTATGAATATGGCCATAGCTAGGAAGGACCATGGACGCCATTAATTCTACTACTGGTTAGTCATCCAAGAATCTCATGTAAAGGAGAGAAGCCCTAGTAATTGTGTGTTCATGAATACACTCACACAAACAAACAAAACAAGAGTCTTTAATAAGTGTTCATATCTTGAGGGGGATCTATGACATTTATTATTTCCTATTCTAGAATATTTCACTTGAGTGAGAACTACAAAATTGTTTTAACGGATTGTTATTCACACTTTAGAAAACAGTGAATTAGGCTATAAATAAGAGTGAGAAGGGAGGTGGTAATTAAGGTATAGAGATTGATGAATTTGACAAAACTGGGGATATAAAAAAATGTATTAACTGTCTTATACATATATTAGTATGTACTATAATGTTCAATCAACAAGAAGCAATGGTGTTATTACAGGGAGAAGTACAATGGATTAAATGGATGTTACTTAAATATGAGTATATTTTATTATGCACTTAAGAAGAAGAACATTTTTCAACAGCATATGTAACGGAATAATATCAAACTAGAAGGGTAACAGTTGGAGATGGGAGTGTACTGAAGGCATAATAAGGTACCTTCAGAAATGCCAAGGAAATCAACAACCCCAAAAGGATGAGAAAAAGCTTTGGGGAAGGCAATATTACCTTATGGTGCAGAAACATCTCATACCTCACAGTTTTAGGACTGCAAGTCAACTAACTCCCAAGTTCAATCTTTATATACATGTAATTGCATAAACAAATATATAGTATGTTTTTTTATCATGTATATTTAAAAATACAAATACAAAATATTTGCTCGTATAACAAAAACATATCACGTTTTTCTGGAAATGAGAAGTCTGGTATGAGCATGATCCTCCCTTTCTGACAATACTGATTTGTTACTTTTTTCTTAAGTAAACTGTTAATAAAACTACATAACATGCAGACTTTGGGCTACACACTTGAGAAACAAAAATGAGTAATACAAGGCTAAATAAGATAATGGTTTCAAGGACAAACTGAGCCATTGTGGTTGGGGCATTCGATCTTACATATACATGCAAATTTTTCTTTGTCTAGTGTGAATATCCAAAGTCATTACTAGATCATTAAAGTGCTCAGAGATTTTTAAGTACTGACATTAAGAACCCCTGTGAAAATGAAAAAAAACATGGGAAAGTGAAGTCTACCATGACCGATCTAAAATGTACTGATCCAATTCACTTCCCAGTGTAGGGAACATGAAAATGAAAAATGCCCTTAAGAAAGCTGATGTCCCCTGGATTGTTCACTCATTTCCGCTTAATTTCTTTTTCTCTTGATTCCACGTGACATTTGTTCCTCTGGAATCACTGTCCTGTTACTTATGGTGTCTTCCTTTCATGAAAAGCAACAGCAATCTCT
This sequence comes from Craseonycteris thonglongyai, assembly GCA_004027555.1. Classification (NCBI taxonomy): domain Eukaryota; kingdom Metazoa; phylum Chordata; class Mammalia; order Chiroptera; family Craseonycteridae; genus Craseonycteris; species Craseonycteris thonglongyai. Next base: position 479 of record PVKE010045331.1, on the reverse strand, counting down.
TCCATATTCACACTTTTTCATGGAGAGCCCTTTATCCTATTAATTCTACTGAACTGACCTGTTAACACTACATAGCCCAGCTGATGCTTTGGCCCCTGCAGTTTGGCAGAATTAGGTGAAAGGGGGAACACAGAAGGGAGAGAGGCCAAGTAATAATGTATTTCATGTATATATGTTAAGGACAATTAAAAATAGTATATGTGAGTATTTTTATATATTTCTCTTTGGTAATGTGATTAAGTCATCACTTGAAATTAAAAGGAAAAACTATATACAAATATTTATAACAAGTCAAAGTGTATACATAAAGACCTCGAAAAACATGATGTGCGTTGACTTTCCATTAGGACCCTTTGTTTTATATGTTTATTGTGGGAATGTTAACACAGATTCATACACTTAGAGAACAGCATCCTTCATCAACACGTGTTTCTCATCTAGGTTGGAATGGTATCAGCTGTGGCCAGCCGGTCACCGTT
>PVKE010045330.1:0-12657 GCA_004027555.1 Craseonycteris thonglongyai | reverse complement strand
ATAACTGCCAACTGTGCGGTGTCTGATATATCTGTTGACTCGTCCAATTGCAGAGAGAAGCAGTCACATATTTCCAAGTCAGTCTTTAACTGAGTTTGCAAGTCTTTTGAAATTGCGTGTATTCTTCTTGTGACTGTGTTATTTGACAACTGTAGGTCTTGTATCGCTGACATAATCTCACGCTTGTTAGAATATTCCTCAAACAAACAATCGGCAGCCGTCAGAAACGCTTCTTTTAACAATTCATCATCCTGGAAAGTTTTTTTCTTCTTTGCGAGCATGTGAGAAATTTTGAAAGAAGCAATGGTTGCCTTTTTAGATTTTTCCACATGTCTAGTGAAAACAGTCTGTTGAGTAGTTCAACTTCATTTTAGCTGATTTATTTTTTTCTTTCTTTCTTCAGATTTAAGTGGATAATTCGTATCAAAAGTGGTATGACTTGTCTGAAAGTGACGTTCAACATTATGTTTTTTCGGCACTGCAATACTACTGCCACACAACAGGCAAACGCATTTACCTTTTAAATTAATGAAACAATATGATTCCTCCCAGTCTTTGTTAAAATGATAGGTTCGTTTTCTCTTATTTGGTCCACTCATTTTAGGACTAAAAAAATAAAAATAAAAATAGTTATAGAACTACAATATCCTATCAAATTGCCACCATAATAATAGATTACCTACCTCGCTTTTAGTTCATTTAAAATCGAACATATCAAAACACTGTGATCCTAGCTAAACGTCACGACCCGATCAGTCCAGCAACCGCAATCAAAATGGCAACTTGGCGGCTCCCGGTTGGGTGGAGGAGAGTTTAAAGAGTGCAGCGGCTAAACAAGACGCGACATGTACAAAGGTGAAAGCTAGGGAAAAACTCATACATACGATACCGCAAACATACCAACGAATATAATAAACCTGTGTAGATACTCAAACTATTTTAAAATTCTAACAAATGTAGAAAAATAAATTATTAGTGTTTATGAAAAACTTCTGATGCAGTCAAATAATGGCGGGCGCACACAAATCGGGCTGTGGGCGCCATGGCGCCCGCGGGCTCAGGGTTGGAAATCCCTGATTTATCTAACCCTATTGGATGAGTAAGAATTGTCTAGTTCTAATCTTGCTAATCTTTTGTTTCTTTATTACTTGGAAGTACTGTTTTTCCCCTCCAAACATTTCAGAATATAGAAAACACATATTTAAATAAAATTTATGGGGATGCCGGAATGGCTCAGCAGGTTAAGCACTTGTCTTGCAGCCCCAGGGACTGAGGGTCGAATCCCAGCCCCGGCCCTTGCAGAACCATGTGCTGAACTGGGGTGTGGCCCCCAGTTTAGTTCTTGCTGGGGCATGCTGCCCATGTGAGAGGCCCCTGGTTTGGTCCATAGTTTGAGGGGGTGTGCCTCTCATGTGGGAGGCCCCCAGGCATGGTTCCTGTCATGCGCTGTCCCCTGCCCACCTGTGTGGATTGAAACTGCCAAAAACTGATGATGTACAACTATGGAGAGTACTCTGGGTCCTCCCTCTTCTCTCTGTCTCACTCTGCCTCTCTATCAACAACAATAAAATTAAAAAAAAATTTTTTTTTCTTCTGTATGATATGGCAGAAGTAATGCCAGATAGTTGATTTGGCCCATTGGGTTTTTCTGTTAGCATAGGAGAGTTTCAGTATTGTAGCCGTCTTAGAATCACATGGCTAGAGGACATGACAGACTGTGACTTTTGTATGATTGCCAGTTAGTTACTATTTTTAATTGGTTTTTGGGTAGTTTTCAGTAGGTACTGGCTTAAAATAGGGAACTCGACTAAACATTGAGGGAGTTAATGAACCTCAAACCAAATTTTAGGCTCTTACAGAAATTTTTATTTTAAAACTGAGTGAAGTAAGTGTTGGCCTCTAGTCAAGATTTTCTCCACTTTCCCCTCCCTTTTTCCTTTTGGACATCACCATAACTGACATCATTCCTACCAATTGCCCAGAAATCAAGAGCGTGTTGATAAAGGGAAAACCTGACTTGTATAAGAGCTTGTTAACTTTTGGAATTCAGACATTGTAATAATCTGCTTTGCTTTTGCAGCTGTTTTTTGTGGTCCCTAAGCCAGGATGTGATTCCTGACCTGATGACTAACTAGAATGTGTTGATGGTTTTCCCAATAATGGCTTTAAAGTGCCAGATCCTGGGATGAGCATTCTTTTATGCCTGAGGATACTTAATGGCATCTTTGGCTATTCACTTTCCTAGGTTAGTTACTTACAGACGCACAATTGGCCTGGGACAGTAAACAGAAACCAAAAGTGGGAACTAAAATTTCTGCCTAGTCTTGGCTACCTTTCCATTTTTTGTATACTAGTTAGGGTTGAATAATGTGGATAAGGTTGAAAAAATTCACTTTTCCATTTTTGTTCATGGTCAGTTGAGAACCAAATTTTTTGAGCCTTTTAACCATGTGGATTGGGCCAGGGATGTGGCAGGGGCATATATGAGAAATCTCGAAGTATGACTGACATTACTTACTTTAAGTAAATGTTTTCAGGTTTAAATTTACCCTACATTTCATTGTATGTTTTTTTTGGAGAATACACACATCTTTATAACTTTTGTGCATATATCTTGTAATAAACTTGAAGATGGTCTGTATGCATAGTGCAGTGCGGGGCTATTTACTTTAAATGCTAAATTACAGATGTTTCATAACTTAAAGCTTTTTACTGATTATAGAAATAATTTGCTTTTTCTTCATTGTTCTCTTTTTTGGGGCATGGTTGATATGCTGTACAGGTTGGTTGTATTCACTTAGTGTTGTATTGTAAAGGTTTTCTAGCGTCATTTGCAGTCTTTATTTCCTTTATTTAAAGAATGAAGTTACTTTAACTTTTGAAATATGTCCTTTCATACTTTTCCCTATAGATGTACATTTATGTGTTTGTACACACAAAATAACATTTAAGTAAGATTGGCTCATACCGTGCTGTTTTGATGAGAAGTCAGCTCTTAATCTTATTAAGGTTCCCTTGTAACTGGTGAATCATTTTTCTTTTTCTGCTTTCAAGATTTTGTCCTTGTCTTTGGCTTTCAGCATTTTTAATACTATGTTGCTGTTTGTAGACTTCTTTTATCTTACTTGGAGTATTGAGCTTTCTGGGTGTATAAGTTAATGGTTTTCAAGAAACTTGGGAAATTTCCAGCCATTAATTTTTTGACATAGTTTGTATGGCCCCCTTTTTTCTTTCCTCTCCTTTTGTGCATATGTTGGTGCTCTTAATTGTGTCTTACATTTCTCTGAGGCTCTGTTCATATTTCTTCATTCTTTTTAATCTTGATCCATCTGTCTTCAAGTTCACTAATTCTTCTGTCAGTTTGAATCTACTGTTGAGCCCCTCTAGTGAAATTTTCATTTTAGCTTAATACTTTTCAACTCCAGAATTTCCATTTGGTTCTTTTTAATCATTTCTATTTCTTTACTGATATTCTCTGTTTCATGCAACATTTTCATCATACCTTCTTCTTTAATCATAGTAACTCCTTTGAAGTCTGTCAAATACAACATCTGGTAAGTCTCATAGGCAGTTTCTGTTGCCTGCCCCCCCCCCCCCCCATGGTGTATAGGTCATACTTTCCTATTTTTTTTTTGCATGTCTCATAATTCTTAATTTTTATTTATTTATTTATGTTAAATTTATTGCGGTGACATTAATTAGGATCAATGACATTGTTTCCAGGTGTACAGTTTTATATTACATTGCCTATACATCACATTATGTGCTCACCACCCAGAATATAATTTTTTATTGAGAACTATAGAACTTAGATGATAAAGCGAATCTGGGTGCTAGTATTCTGCTCACCTCCTTGTTATTATTTGCTAGTTTACTTGTTTAGTGACTGGCTGGATTATTTAGTAAAGTCTGTTATCCCTCCCCTCCCCTCAGAAATTTGAAGCCTTGAATCTTGCTCTTCATGGGGTTGCAGTCTTGGTATGCCCACAGTCACCCTGAGATGACCTGGTTTTGACAGGACTTTGACATCTTTTTCCCTGGGTACACTCAGCTGTTCCAAAGTCTATTTACTAATTGCTAGCAGATTGCTTTATTATCTTCAGTGTCGTGGGGCATAAATTGCTCCACAAAGTGATCTAGTCAAATTCGGGCTCATTTGGAGGGATAGTTTCTGAAGTCAGTGCTTGATACTTGTTCTGACTCCAGGGGGGCTCCTCCCACCTATCTCTTTCTATGTTTGTCAGCCTGTTTCTCCAATGAATCTCTCAGTTTTCCTTTCCAGTTGCCTTTCACCACAACTTCCACTGTTTTAGAGAGTACCCTTAAACTTGAACTTATTCATGCTCTGTTGCAAATGAAGTTAGTGTCTTCAGGGGAGATATTTGGAGTTCTCTGTTTTATTGCTGCACTCTGAGTGACACCCTCACTTTAGGAGCTTGGTGAGGAGGTGGGTAGCAGCCCTACTTCTCCTTGGCCTGCCTCTCTGAGCATGGAACTGTCATCCCACAATTTGGAGTAAAGGCTATTAGGACTCCAATATTTTTAGTCGCACTGTGCTCAAGATAGAACCTCTGTCTGAGCAGAAGAAGGAAGCCACTACTTCTCTGCTGCTCTGGATTGAATCTGCCTCTGCATTGGGTATCTGGAGGCGGGATTAACAATGTTGATATCCTGCCCTGCCTGCAATGAAAGCCCTGCTACTGGGAGTTGGAGGGAGAGAGAACCCTGTTTTGGCTGCACTAGTGTGGGGTATGGAGTAGAGTTTCCATCTCCTTAAGCTGGGAGAGAGAAAGAGGGGAAGGGATGGGTCTAGATTCATTTATCATAGACTGACTTTCCTTAACCAAGTTTTAGATTTTCTTGAATAAATACTTATTTATTTTCTGTATACCCTTAGGATCCCTTTCAGAGACTTAAAATAAAATTTTTAGACTAATGTTTGTCAGTTTTCCTGGAGGTTGGGTTTACAGAACCTCCTCAAGCTGGAATTTGCTCCTGTACTGTTTTGTAAAATTTTTTTCCCTCTAATATTGTAAATACCTTTTCTCATAATTAAGTCATTAAAATGATATTATCATGGGAAAGTACAAAGAAAAAAGTAAAAATTTAAATGAAAATCCCAACTTCCAGTTATTATCACTGTTAATATTTCGGTGGGCATCTTTCACATCTACTCATGCATATATTAAGTGATAGATATGCATATAATATTTACATGTTGCTCTAAAATGTAAATTTCATAACATTGCATAACAGTGTATGTTGGGCATCTTTCCACGTCAGAATAGATTTATAGGCTTTTTAAAGGTTATATGGATGGCTATATTACAGCTTATAGGTATGTTGTAAACTCATTTAATTAATTTCTTATTGTTGGACATTTAGGTTTTGTCTAGTTATCCACTATTTTTAAAGATTTATTTTATTTTATTTTTTGACAAAGACAGAGAGAAGGGGGAGGGCCCAGAGCAGTCTTCATAGTAGTATGTCATCAGTTTTTGACATACTTTTGTTCCACATAGGTGGGGGTGGGGCACGCAGAGCAGGAACTGGGCTGGGGGCCTCACATGTGGGAGGTACGCCCCCCGTGAGCTGGGGGCTGAACCGGGAGTCTCCCACATGGAAGGTTGCCTTGGCAGGAACCGAACTGGGGGCCACACCTCAGTTCAGCATACGGGTTTGCATGGGCCTGGGCTGGGATTTGATCCTCAGTCCCCGGGGCTGCAAAGTGAGTGCTTAACATGCTGAGCCATCCCAGCTTCCCCTTAATTTGATTTTTAAGTTAAGTAAATCTTGTCATTTTAGCAATTTGCACTTTTTAAATGAAATGTTTATTTCTTTTTGCTCAATTTTTCCTTTGGGTTGCATTAAAAAAAACCTTGCATTGATTCTTTATATCTAACCATTCCTAGTATTGCAAATATTTTCTTCTATTATTTGCTTTTTAGTTTTGCTTTATGATTTTTTTCTTAAAGATTGTTTTTACAGAGATGTAAAATTTAAATTTCAAAGCCAGTGATCTTTTCCTTTGTCCTTTGCTTAATTTATATAGTTTGTACATTCTCATCCAGAGATAAGATAACATAATTTACTTATAGTTCCTTCTGGTTTTTCTTTGTCTTTGTGCGCATGTGTGTGCGTGCACATGTGCATGCATGTGCACACATGCATGTATCTTTACATTGAAACTGAACTATATTTTGAGGAATGGTGTGAGGTGAGGATTTATTTCTTTCCCAAATAACCAATTAGGTTTCTTAACTCTTTGGATAAACATCCTGTCCCCATGGGATATGATTTTCAAGGTGATATGTTCTTTTTCTTCAGGCGTCTTGCTGCTCTCCAAAAGAGAAGAGAACTTCGAGCAGCTGGCATAGAAATTCAGAAAAAAAGAAAAAAGAAGAGAGGAGTTGATTATAATGCTGAAATCCCATTTGAAAAAAAGCCTGCTCTTGGTTTTTATGATACTTCTGAGGAAAACTACCAGGCTCTTGATGCAGATTTCAGGAAGTTAAGACAACAGGATCTTGATGGAGAGCTAAGATCGTAAGTTGGATTTCTTATTTTGAAAAATGGAAAGGTATAGTAGGAATTTTATGGAGGGCCAAGTATTATGCTTGTCAGGGCCAGATTTTTATTATTTAGTACAGTGTGACCTATATGTGCTTTTATTTATTAATGGGTTCACCTTTTTGAGAAAATCAGTGACCCTGACCTGTTTTTAGCATAGAATACTGTTTGTCTCTTGAAATGTCTGCGCTTGGATTGTAGTGACTGTACTCACTGCGTCACAATCTTAAGATTTATGTACATTTGTGACCAGGTTAGATGTTTTACTAATAGCCTGAAGGACTCTGTCAAAATCTTGTCTGGGTCTTTTTGTCTTTTCTTCTGAAAATTTTAATTTTCTTAAAATGAGAAGTAAAAAAGCTCACTGATAACATTGTAAAAATTTTCACTTATTAGGGATAAATGGGTATATTTATAAAATGTTTCTTAGGGTACATAAATTTTACTTATTATGGATTTTTTAGGATTTCTTTAATTATTATATCTGAATAGTGTGGGGAGAACTTTTATGATTGTCAGAAGTTTTTATTTTTTACTCCCTGATTGACTCTTCATTTCTATTGACATGAATTGTTACTACATAATAGATATTAGCCACTGTGAAACAAGATTTTCTTAGATGTGTACTCCATTGTATTTCTCAAGTTAGGACCTTGCTTTAGGTCTGCAAAGAAAGAGATTGGAAAAAACCTAGTTATTTGGGAGTAGTAGACTAGATGGAGGAAGAGGAGGACACATAGACGGGAAGGAGGCGTTCCTGGAGCTTTCAAAGATGGCCTTGCGCCCGGCTTTAGACTTCCTAATAACTTTTTGGCATAATTTATCAGGACTTCAATATTCTTTTAAAAAATTTTGTAAATTTTTTTTTTTAAATTTTTTTTAAATATATATATATATTTTTAATATTTATTTATTTACTTATTTATTTTGACAGAGAGAGAGAGAGAGAGAGAGAGAGAGAACTGAACCGGGGAGCTCCCAGTTCAGCATATGGTTCCGCACGGGCCGGGGCCAGGATTCGATCCTCGGTCCCTGGCGCTGCAAAGTGAGCGCTTAACCCACTGAGCCATCCCGGCTTCCCCTGAATTTTGTAAATTTTAAAGTCATAAACAATCAAGTGACAGTTTTAATTTTTTAAATTTAAAAATTTAGGGGATGCTGGGATGGCTCAGTAGGTTGAGCGCTTGTTTTGCAGCCCTAGGGTCTGAGGATTGTATCATGGCCCCAGCCTGTGCGGACCTATATGAACTGAGGTGTAACCCCAGTTCGGTTCTTGCCAGGGTGAGCTTTCCATGGGAGAGGCCCTTGGCTGGGTTTCTGTCTTGCACAGCCCTGAGCCCACCTGTGGAGTGAGACTATATAGAATGACATACAACTGTGGAAACTGCTCTGGGTCCTCCCCCTTCTCTCTGTCTCCTCTGTCTTTCTGTCAAAAACAATAAAAATAAATCTTAAAAAAAAATTCAGACTGTTTTAATCTTACCCCCTTCATATAATTGTTTTTCTTTTTGTATACCATATGTTGTCATTTTCCTATGTGCATATGTGTATTTTTATATGAATATAATATGATATAGTAATAGTTCTGTTTTTCTTTTAATGCTATGTATCAGTGGTCCCCAACCTTTTTGGTACCAGGAACCACTTTCCTGGAAGATGGGGTGGGGGTTTGGGGGGCGAGGTTATGGAGGGGATGGATATGTGCATGCCCTTTTCACAGTAGGGTTCACAATAGGGTTCACTCCTGTGAGAATCTAATGCCATTGCTGATCTGACAGCAGGCAAAGCTCAGGTGGTAAAGCCAGTGATGGGGCGTGGCTGTAAATACAAATGAAGCTTTGCTTGCCTGCTGCTGTTCACCTGCTATGTGGCCCAGTTCCTAACAGGCCAGTGGCCTGGGGGTAGGGACTGTTGCTATCTGTAACTTTTAGCTTCCCATAGCTTTTCTAGTTATGTAGTTTTAATATTTAATCCTTAAATTACTTATTGTGTCCTATTTTCTTAATTGTTAACTATTCTGAGTCTGCATTCCTCTTGAATGTAGTGGGTAGGAAATGGTGTAAGAACCAACTTAATATATGTAGTTTTTGTCTCTTTATTAGCAGTTTTCTTAGAAATGGGATATTGTTCGACTGTATGAATATATATATGGTTTTTAATGTTATTACCTATATATATAGCTTAAAAAAAATCTCTTCTCTATCTTGATCCATGACAGTGAAAAAGAGGGAAGAGATAGAAAAAAAGACAAGCAGCATTTGAAAAGGAAAAAAGAATCTGATTTACCATCAGCTATTCTTCAAACTAGTGGTGTTTCTGAATTTACTAAAAAGAGAAGCAAACTAGTACTTCCTGCCCCTCAGGTAATATAATAAAAGCAGTTTTTTCGTTGTATGAACTCAGATGCTAATTATTTATTCAAGTAAAGGTTTGAGAGCCTCTATGCCAAGTTTTTGTTAGGTGCTGAGTGCCCTTAAGAAATAAGAAATTCACAGTGTAATAGGTGAGCCACATAAAAATAAGTGATTGTAATATAGCATGATAAATAAGCAACAACTCTGCATAATTATATCAACAACTCTGCATAATGTAAACTATACTCATGTGATGGTTTAGTAAGTAATTGTAAACTCTTACAGTTGGTCAGCAGGTTGGGCTCCCAGGCTCCTTTTTTGTGGTTGACTAGGATAAAGATATTGGGCTTTGTGGACTTCGGCTTTCTTTTAGGAAATGTTTTATTTCTTGAAATTTTGCCTATTATTTTTTCTCCTTAGTACTCATTAGAATATTAATTTTGGTAAAATTACTAAGATAACACATTTTGATTTTCTAAGGGATCTTATTGCTGAGTGAACTCTGTGTGATATTTTAATTGGTTTTCAGTGATTCTACCATATGATAGTTTTGTATAAATACTATTTTATGTTTTTGGTATAGTAAGTGTTGCTTGTTTAAAAGAATTTCAGTATGGAAATACTTACAAGACTTTGTTGTTTGATACCATGAAATTCCCCACTCCCCACCCTCATTATATAGGAGAGACTTTTAAAAATCTTATTATGGAAATTTTCATACTCACAAAAAGTAAAGAAAGTAGTACAGTGAATCCTGTGTACTCATCACACAACTTCAGCAATTTATCTTTCTGGAATATAGAAATTTTTTTTTTTTTTTTAAATTTTTATTTATTTTATTTTTGACAGGGAGTGAGAGAGAGAGATACAGAGACAGAGAGGAAGCTGAACTGGGGGAGCTCCCAGTTCAGCATATGGTTCCGCATGGGCGGGGGCCGGGATTCGATCCCCGGTCCCCGGCGCTGCAAAGTGAGCGCTTAACCCACTGAGCCATCCCGGCTTCCCCTGGTATATAGAAATTTTAAGCTGTGTTCTACTCTGGTTAGTTAAAATATTTACTGTTATAACTGTGTCTTTTTAGATTTCAGATGCAGAGCTCCAGGAAGTTGTGAAAGTAGGCCAAGCAAGTGAAATTGCACGTCAGACTGCTGAGGAATCTGGCATAACAAACTCTGCTTCCAGTACTCTTTTGTCTGAATACAATGTCACTAACAACAGCATTGCTCTTCGAACACCACGAACGCCAGCTTCCCAGGACAGAATTCTGCAGGTGAGCTGTTGCAGTAGAGTGAACCTTCACTTTGTTTATTGTCCTTGAAAGTATTATAAAGGTGAACACTGAGTGGTTTTGTTTTGTTTCCTTTAGGGTAAACAGTTTGAAACTCAGTCCTGAAAGCATTGACTCTAGAGATTTCTATAGTAGGGAAGCTAAATCAGCAAATTTGGTAATTAGGTGGTTTCCTTTCTACATTTCTCAAGTCATAATTTTTTTTGAATCCAGCCCTTTACCTTTATTAGTTTTTAGTATCTGTCAGTAAAATGCAGCATTTAGCAATCCTAGAAAGAAAGATGTATATAGTCAGTAATTTTTAAAACTTCCTTGCATTTGTGTACTTAGCTTGGCAGGCTACCATTAATACTGCTTTCTTCCCTCTCCTTAACATGTGAGGTATTCAGCTCTGTGTGGTTTTAAGGTGTCTGCATGCCAAAGAATAGCCAAACCTAACAAAACATTGTTGAGTCTTTTATTACCCTTATGTCTCATTTTCTGTTCTCTGTAGAAATACACTTTTAATGTCTTGATTCAGGAGTCAAGGAGTCCTATGAGGTTAATTAAGTAAAACACTTGTGTCCCTCATTATTTCCTTTTTAGTGGCACCAGTTACAACTCTTTGTTCTTATCACCTTATTGCTAAGGCACTTGTAACATGTTGATCATCCCCCCTGACCCCCAGTTTTAGGCATTTTTTTTCCATCCAGAATTTGAACTTTTGGCTCTTTTATGTCCTCTGCCTCTATCCTGCATAGACACTCTTCATTCCCTCATCTTCCATTATAGTTATGTCATAATTTTGTTTAACTCCATACTCACGGTTTATTTTAAGACTATACAAGTCATATTCGTTGCTGAACCACAGAGTGCCTTGTAATTATTGCATGCTATTTTGTTTTTCTTTGAGTTAACATAATACTTGTTTTATTCAGTTGCTAAATTTTCTGGTTAACACTAATTTAACCGTAGATTTTACATTAACTGTGTGAATCTGTAATCTGGGCAAAATGTAGGTATTATCTTTTTGAAGAAGTCTTTCCCAGAACTTGTGAATGTTCTAGTCTGGACTGATTACTCTTAAGATTGTGTTTACAGTTCCTCTTGATTACTCTTCACTGTCACTTAGTAAGTCCTTGGGTCCCCTCTTTCCTGGTTCCCGTGTCCTTGGCTTTCTTGGTTTACTCCCTTATAGCTTTCTGAGGAAGTATCTTTTATGGGAGAATGGATTTTTAAGACCTTACATATCTGTAAATTATTGTTTTATCTTCTGATTTGATTGATAGTGTAACTGGAATTATAGAATTCTAAATTGGAATGGTTTTCATTCAGTTTTGAAGGCAGCGCTCCAATGTCTTCTGGTTTCCATTGTTGCTGTTGAGACCTCCGGTGTCATTCAGGTTGTTAATAGGAAACCTGTTTTTTTCTTTGTCTGGAAGTTTATATGATCTCTTTCACAAGCATGTTACTTGGTGTTGGCCTGTTTTCAGCCACTGTGCTAATTGCTTAGTGGATCTTTTCATTCCTAAGACTCATGACCTTCAATTCTGGGAAATTATTATTATTTTGAAGGTTTATTTTATTGTTTTGACAGAGAGAGACAGAGAAGGGGAAGGGCCCAAAGCGTCTCCATCGTTGTATGTCATCAGTTTTCAACATTGTTTCATTGTACACAGGTGGGTGGGGGCCATGCAGGATGGGAACCAGGCTGGGGGCCTCCTGCATGGAAGGCATGCCCCTGCAAGTTGGTGGCCAAACTGGGGGCCTCCCACATGGGAAGCTTGCCCTGGTGAGAACTGAACTGGGGGCATACCCCAGTTCGTCATATGGGTCTGCGCGGGCCAGGGCCAGGATTTGATCTTCGGACCCTGGGGCTGCAAAGCAAGCCCTCAACCCACTGAGCCATCCTGGCTTCCCCTGGGAAATTATTTTGAAATTTAAGTTTGGGTCTTCTGACATTTAGCCTAAGATCACATTGGGAATTTTGAATTCTTAGTTCTTTATGATTGTGAAGAGGTTTGGCACCTGTAATAGGAAAAGCTTTGGGTAATGGTAATGTCTTACGTGAGGCCACAAAAGTTAAAAGTTTTGTTCTTGAACTTCTGAGGTGTACTTATATGTAGATTGAAGGAATGGAAGTATTGCGTTCTGTCATGGCCTAGTAGTCATTTTCTCTGTTGACTTTCCTTGAGAAAATGTATAAGAATTCTGCCTATTTTAACCCATTTCCTGTTTATTAAAAAAAAGTACAGCTTACTACCATGTTCATTTAATTTTACATAAACACACTCTTTGAGGCTGAAGCAAATCTGACTGGTTTTCAGTGTGAAAATATAAAAACTTCTTAGAATTATTGCTACACAGAACTTGTCTCTAATTTTAATGTAATAAAATGTATATGATGATCAATATTTAATATTTTTTTATGTGATAAATTTCAAAGCATGGAACTTTGCGGCAAAG
>PVKE010045329.1:0-12663 GCA_004027555.1 Craseonycteris thonglongyai | reverse complement strand
TGCTTTTAGTTCATTTAAAATCGAATATATCAAAACACTGTGATCCTAGCTAACCGTCACGACCCGATCAGTCCAGCAACCGCAATCCAAATGGCAACTTGGCGTCTCCCGGTTGGGGGGAGGAGAGTTTAAAGAGCGCAGCGGCTACACAAGACGCGACATGTACAAAGGCGAAAGCTAGGGAAACACTTATACATATGATATCGCAAACATACCAACGCATATAATAAACCTGTGTAGATACTCAAACAATATTTTAAAATTCTAACAAATGTATGAAAATAAATTCTAGTTTTACTTAGTGTTTATGAAAAACTTCTGATGCAGTCACATAATGGTGGGCGCACACAAATCGGGCCACGGGCGCCTTGGCACCCACGGGCATGGAGTTGGGAATCCCTGCTCTAGACAGTAACGTCTTTGAAGTCAGGGACTGTTTCGGATTCATTATATCATTCCTAGACCATCTATGCTTCAACATAGCAGGTACTCAGTAATTATTTACTGAACAAATAGATTTACTCAGAATGCTACTAATGGATGATCTCAAAAGTTAATAATCTCTTAAGGAGTTTATAGTTTAGTCAGGAAGACAAAAGTAAGGTGGATGAGAATAATTAAGCCATGACCCTTGTGGCCATGAATGAGAGGGTCAGTTTCTCAAGATTTTGGAAACACCTAACCATATTTATATTCAGGCTCCCATCCAGCTTAACACTAATTCAGATACATTTTCTTTCTAGGTTAAAAACAAAAATGTAAAGGCCTATTTCTAGGAGTTTTAAAGGGCACCAAAGATTATAAATTTCATTTTAGTATTAGCAAATGACAATCTAAGTTTTATGTTATTTTGAACTTAATACATCTAAAACTCAGGCTAGTTTTGTTTTCTGCCTAATTATTCAAATGGGGAGACATTCCTGACAGGTATTAAGATAAAATATTATTTTTGGAAATGTGACACATTTTTCTGTATTTTTAAAATGTCTTGGGTATTTTAAGGGAAATTTTATTCATCTGATTCTGATCTAAATATAATTTACTCACAATAATGGAGAAATATTTGATATTCAGAGAAATCTATTGATGCTCTTAAAGCTTTTCTCCTGGGAAATCAGAAATCACATTTTCCAAGAGTAAATTACGAACCTACAGTGTCTAATTTTTCTGCTTATTTAAGGGAGTCTCAGTTAAGCATCAGATTTGGTAGTCCAGATCAGCTATTTTTGTTTTTAATTTTTTGAGTATTTCTTTAAAAACTATGCATAGAAACTTCTTTGAGGAGGTTTCATTTTTTTTTTTCTTATTCTGACAGTCATCTGCTGTCCTATATTTTTTAAACAATGATTTTGGAAGATTTAAGGTAATAAAACAATTTGATGTCTGTGTATTAATGGTATCTATATGTAAGATATATCGGACCTGTTAGAAGCATTTAGATATTTGTTCTTTCTCCCATTCTTCCCTCCTTTTTTTTTTAAAGTCTTATTTTATTGTTTGAGAGTAAGTAAGAGAGAGAGAGAGAGAGAGAGAGAGAGAGAGAGAGAGAGAGAGAAGGAGGAGAGCAGTCTCCATAGTTGTACATCATTAGTTGTGACATAGTTTCATTCCACACAGGTGGGTCTGGAGCAATGCATGGTGGGAAATGAACTGGGGGCCTCCCACATGGGAGACGAAACTCTTCGCTTTCATCTCCATGGTTACCACTTGTGCAGCAGTTCAGCATATGGGTTTGCATGGGCAGGGCAGGGATTCGATCCACGGGCCTTATGGTTGCAAGGCAAGTGCTCAACCTGCTGAGCTATCCCAGCATCCCCTAGATGTATTTCTTAATTTTAATTTTAAAGCATGTTTTGTGAGAATTTGACATTAGTCCTAAGTGAATATTTTGAATGTAAAAGAGGAGGTTTAGGCCAAGGTACAGTCAAATTTTGTATTTTTAAAAGACTTGAAATTTATTTACGAATGAAAACAGAGGTCATGGTATCGATATTATGTTTCGGATGTGAAATGTGAAACAACTGAGGCAGTGTTGAATTATAAGAGGATCTTGGGTGGCCATCCAGGAGTTACGGGGCAAGGGCCTGCAGCTTCTCTCTAGGCTCCTCCCGACTCCCAGGATCAACAGCTTCAGTATTGTCCCCAGCCTTTCCTAGGGGAGGCTTTGCATCCTGGGCTCGAGCCTGGTTTCTTCAGGTTCCCCTTCTCTACTGGAAGCCACCTAACTGGCCTGAAGTCTGGACAAGGGCCCAACTTTTGCTCCACAGCCCTCTGCTGCCCTCTGCTGCCCCCAGGCCCCACTGGCCCAGGGCTCTGATGCCTGGATCATTGCAATAGTCTTCTGGCTGCTCCTTTCTGTAGTTCAGCAAGCAAATCGTAACCAGATAAATCTTCCTGAGATATCATTTCACATGAGCATCATCAGCTCAGATGTAGTGGTTAGTTACACAGACTACCTGGGTTCCGTTCCAGCTCTGCCATTTATTAACTATATGACCTTGAGCAAGTTGTATGACCTTGGGTAAGTTAGTTAAATTCTGTATGCCTCAGTTTCCTACCCTGAAAAAAGGGTTGATAATACTCTCATGAGGTAGGTACTATTATTATCAGGATTAAATGAAATAAAAAGGAGAAGTGTTTAGAACAGTGTCTGGAACATAGTAAGTGCTAAATAAATATTCATTATTATTCTACTTATCACTCCCCCCTCCTGCCACTTTTAGGATTTACTATAAACTAACATTTTCCTAAATGTGTAACTCCTGATACAAGGTGATATTGGATGGATCCAGAGTATGGCATGAAAACAACATGGGTCATGGTGAGAAAACTCTTTTTTTCAACTATCTTTGTACTCTTGATTGTATCAAGGTGAAAGTGTCAGTTTGGAACAAGAATGTTTTCAACCCTTCTTCAATACTTGTTAATCTCTCTTTGTAACAGAGATAGGCCTCAAGCTTGGAGATAGCTACAGGCTTGGACAATTTAAGAAATATCCATTTTTACACTATTTTCTATTTCTGGCAAATGATACTGGTTTTATTTTATAGCTGTATAATCAAGTTTCCTTTAAAAATTAATCTAGGTTAAAAAGAAGTGAGTTTAAAGAAGTTAACTAAATCATGAACAAATCATATAATTTCAAGTATGGCAAGAATCATGAACATGGTACTCAAGTGCTTGAGGTTTGAGGAAACTCCGAGAAAGCGCATACTTTGGGCCTTCAGGGCTGGTCCTCAGCTGGTCTGACCCTTTCTGCTCTTCTGTGGGTCTCTGTTTTAGCCTCTGTCCCACTGAATGCCAACATTTCTTGAGCATTCTGCCTTTGGAATTTTTTTCTCATGAGTGTCCCCCAAGTTCCACTTTTCTGATTTTCATTCATCCTTCAAGGCCTATTTAAAACTAACATCTTCTGTAAGGCCTCCCCGAACACATTGCTCTAGACCTCTCTCTTTCCTCCAGACTTGATCATGTTCATCACCTGTTCAAATAAATATTTGTCAGTCATCCTTATGATATGAGATGATACAATATATGATATGATAATAGATGTCTGTTATGTCCACATGTACATATCCTGTTCCTGCACCTGGAAGAAGTCGCATAACCTCTTCTGATTTCAGTTTCCTCTTCCATAAAGTAAAATAAGTAGTCTTTCTCCAAAGATTGGGTGAGGAGTGAATGAATTAATGAATGTGAAAGTGCCTATTATCATGGTTATTGTTATTAGTGCATGATTACCATTTGTTTATTTCATTTTTTGTGTGTTCGTTGTGGCTTCTAATCCTATATTTTGTACATAAGTGGTACTCCATAAATACTGACTTAATAAATTAATGAGTGCAGATAGTGAATAAATGTGTAATGGTGGACAAGGGAGAGAGAGGAGATGAGGTGGGGAGGGAGGAGAGGAGAGAGGAGAAAGATAAAATTTGAATTGGCTTTAGGAAGAATGGTCATCACAATTCCACATTAGAGCTTTGTGGAAAGGCAATGTTATGACACCAGAAAGAAACATGTAAGAATTAGGATTTGGGGAGATATTTAAATAACACTTATTACATAAAATATAGTGTCGTAAGTGTCTTAATTATTTTCATACTAGACTTTAAGCTTTCTGAGAGCCGGGGTAATGTCTAATGTGCCTGTGGATTTCCCAGAGCCTTAGCTTCCTGCTTTAAATGTAACATGAAGACAGCCAACATATGTAAAATGAATAAGTACACTTTTTAAACTTCCTTCTGTTTTCATTAAA
This sequence comes from Craseonycteris thonglongyai, assembly GCA_004027555.1. Classification (NCBI taxonomy): domain Eukaryota; kingdom Metazoa; phylum Chordata; class Mammalia; order Chiroptera; family Craseonycteridae; genus Craseonycteris; species Craseonycteris thonglongyai. The sequence continues at coordinate 8,408 of PVKE010045329.1, read as the reverse complement.
GTGACATGTATTTGACTTTTGGTTGCTTGGTAAATGACTCTACAGCAGGTTATTTCCTTTCTGTGTCCCTGGGGTACTGGGGACGTGAGGGATCGCCTGTAATTGTAATTGTTTACATACCTGCTGCACAATGGGAGGGGCTCCGTTTCCCCCACATGCCTGCATAATGTGGTTGTTCAGAGAATGCTTGAGAGAATTATTGCTGAATGGAAAACTGTATCCAAGATTTAACAACTAGCTAGGAAAGAACACCAGTCTGTGCTCTTTGAGGTTTCAGATTATGGATGTAAAGATCTAAATCTAGGGAGGGAAAGATAATAGGTAAATGGTCCAGTAACTCTATTTTCATCCATTTTCTTTTCTTTCTTTTTTAAAAAAGATTTATTTTATTGTTTTTGACAGAGAGAGAGACAGAGACAGAGACAGACAGAGAGAAGTGGGGAGGGCCCAGAGCAGTCTTCATAGTTGTGACATTAGCTCTGACAGTTTCATTTCACACAGATGGGCGGGGAGCTGTGCAGGGCAGGAACTGGGCTGGGGGCCTCCCACGTGGGAGATGCACCCCAGTTCAGCATATGGGTCCACACGACTGGGGCCGGGAGTTGATCCTTGGTCCCGAGGTTGCAAAATGAGCTCTTATCCCACTGAGCCATCCTGGCTTCCCCAGTCTTTTTGGTGGTCTTACTGAACATTTTATATGATTTCATTTTTTCTCTTTACTCAGTTATCAGTTATACTTCTGTTATTTTTACATTAAAAAAAAATGATTGCCCTAGAGTTTGCAATAAACATTTGCATCTAATCAAAATTCACTTTCAGGTAACATTATACTACTTCACAGGTAGTGTGAGTACCTTGTAATAACAAAATAATCCTAATTTCTCCTTTCTGTCCCTTGTATCATTGCTGTCATTCATTTCATTTATATATAAGCATATGTAAGTGTGTATATGCACACACATGTACACTCACATATATACACGAAGCATAACATTGTGGACGTTCCTATTATTTTGAACAAACTGTTATGTGTTAGTTTACTTAAAATAACAAATAAAAATTTTTATTTTACCTTCACTTACTCCTTTTTCAGTGCTCTTCCTTTGTGCAGATCCAAGTTTCTAATCATGAAATGATGCTGGGTTTTGTCAAATGCTTTTTCTGTGGCTATTGAGATGATAAAGTGGTTTCTGGCCTTTATACTATTAATATGGTAGAGTACATTGATTGGATTTTTCTATGTTGATCCAGCCTTGTATTCCTGGGGTAAATCCTACTTGGTCATGGTTTATGATCCTTTTTTTATGTTGCTAGATTCAGTTTGCTAGTATTTTGTTTGGAATTTTTGTGTCTACATTCATACGGGATATTGGTCTGTAGTTTTCTTACAATATATTTGTCTGATTTTTTAAATTGTTTTCTATTCTTTATCTTTTTTATTTCCACTTCAGTCTATTATTTCTTCATTGGTTGTTTAGGAGTGCTATTTAATTTTCAGGTATTTTTGATTTTCGTAATCTTTTTATGCTGATACTGATTTGTATTTTTATTTCATCATGGTTGGAAAAATGCTTTGTATTATTTTAATGCTTTTAAATTTATTGAGGCTTGTTTTATGGCCTCACATATGCTCTGCCCTAGAGAATGTTACATGTGCATATGAAAATATGTGTTCTACTGTTGTTGAGTGGAATATTCTATTGTGTGCCCATCAACATAGGTTTATAATTATGGCTTTATACTGTTAGCGATGTGTGTTAGATCTAGTTGTTTTATAGTGTTGTTCAAGTCTTCTGTTTCCTTGTGATCTTCTATATAGTTGTTCTATCCATTATTGAAAGTGGAATATTAGGAATTGTCTATTTGTAAAATCATCTGTTTCTTTCTTCAGTTATTTTATTTTTTTCTTCATGTATTTTGGGGTTCTTTTGTTATGTATATATATGTTTATAATAGCTGTATCTTGATGAATTGACTCTTTTATCATGATAAAATTACTTATTTATCTTAGTAACAATTGTTGTCTTAAAGTCTATTTTGTCTGATATTAGTGTAACCACTTTAGCTCTCTTTTGGTTGCTGTTTGCATGGTATATATTTTTTTATCCTTCTACTTTCAACCTATTTGTATCTTTGAAACTAATGTGTGTCTCTCTTATTGGCAGCATATAATTGTATCATTTATTTTTATCCTTTCTGCCAAATGGATTTTAATTGGAGTATTTAGTTTCTTTAAGTTTAATGTAAATATGAATGAAGTTGAATTTACTACTCCTATTTTCCTTTTTTCTATATATTTTTTTTCTTTTGCTTGTTTGTTCTTCCATTTTTATCTTCTTTTGTATTAAATAAATATTTTAAAATATTTTTCTATGGTAACATTTTAATTCCCTTGTTTTTTTAGTGATTGAGTTGGAGGTTACTGTCAACATTTTAATTTATAACAATATAATTCAGATTAATATTAACTTAATCTCAGTAGTTTACAAACACTTTGCTCTTACATAATACTTTCCATCCCTCCTTTATCCTGCTGTCTCAAATTACTTCTTCATACACTGTGTGCCCATCAGCATAGGTTTATAACTATTGGTTTTTATTGTTGTCTTTCAAATGAGATAGGAGAAAAAAGAGTTACAAACAAAAAATACATTTATACTGTCTTTAATATTTTCTTTTATAGTTACCTTTATTTGTGTTCTTCATTTCTTCATGTGGATTTAAGTTACTGTCTAATGTCCTTTTATTTCAGTGTGAAATAGAAGTTCCTCTAGTATTTTTTGTAAGGTAGATCTGCTAGCAGTAAACTCTTTTTTTGTTTATCTGGGGATGTCTTGATGTTGACTTGAGTTTTGAAGGAGAGTTTTGCTCATATAGAATTTTTGGTGGATGTTTTTCTTTCAGTACTTTGAATATATCATCCCACTGCCTTGTGGCCTCCATGGTTTCCAACGAGCAATCAGCTGTTAATCTTATTTGAGGCTCCCTTTTACATGAGGGATAACTTCTCTTTGTTGCCTTCAAGATTCTCTTTTTCTTTAGTTTCCAATAGTTTTATTATAAATGCAAACCCACTGACATCCTGTCCCTGTTTTATCATCCCTATTTGAGAGGATTGCGTGGATCACTTTTGTTGTTTTAATTCAATCCTAATATCTCTGTGGAATTTCTTTGATCTATCAATGCTATGATTAAGTAGTACATGGTTTTGTTTTTATTATCATATTTCATAGTTTTATAGAATTTTAGAGTAATGTTTATGTTATCCTTTGCCATAACTCATTCCCCTAATAGATTTGTTGAGCACCTGCATGTGAAAAACTCTATGTGAGACTTTCTTAGATAAGTAACAGATGGTCCTGCCCGTGAGGATGACACATTTGGTTGGTAGAGGATGCATACCCAGCTAACTACTCCACAATTAGAATGAAAGTATACAAGTATAAACAGGGTATTTTTGGAGCACAGAGGAGGAAGTCACTGATTTTGTATTTGCTAAATAAGCAAATTAAGGATTACATAGATTAAGCAATTTGAGCCTTTTTTTTTTAAGGATTTATTTTTGTTGTTTTTGACAGAAAGAGAGAGATACAGACACAGAGACAGAGAGAAGAGGTGAACCCAGAACAGTCTCCATAGTTGCACATCATTGGTTTTTCCACATAGTTTCATTCCATAAGTGGGTGCGGGGCTGCTCAGGGCAGGAACTTGGCTGGGGTCTCGCCCCAGTGAGAACTGAACTGGGGGCACTGCCCAGTTCAGCACATGTGTCCACCTGGGCCAGGATTCGATCCTTGGTCCCCGGGGCTGCAAAGTGAGCACTTAACCCACTGAGCCATCCCGGCTTCCCAGCAATTTGAGGCTTTGAAGTTACCCGTATTTTCCGGCATATAAGACGACTGGGCATATAAGACGACCCCCTAATTTTACAGTTAAAACATAGGTTTAGGCCTATATTCGCTGTATAAGACTACAGCCTTGGAAGTGGGGGGTAGTCTTATACAGCGAATATAGGCCTAAACCTATGTTTTAACTGTAAAATTAGGGGGTCGTCTTATACGCCCGGTCGTCTTATACGCCGGAAAATACGGTACATAAATTAGAAAGACAGAGCCAAGGACTAGAATCAAGTATTTTGGGTTATTTCTGTGAATACATTACCTTAATTATAGAGTATGGCTATTATGTATTTTCAAATATCAGAGGTAAAAACGATTTCTTAAATGAAATGACAGAAAATGATTTGGTAGAAGTCAATGATGTTAGTGGCAGGACTTGGACACTGTACCACAGTTTCCTGTTTTCAAATGTATTAATGATCTGCCAAGGACAGGTAGATGTATAAAGCACAGACTGGCTATTTTGCTTCAAAAGATGTGCATGCTACATATAAACAGCATTTATTTATACTTATTACATTGTATAAAATTAGTATGAATTTAGTAAACAAGTGACTATGTTGACAGTTGAGGTTCAAAATATTAAAATACACTTAATGTTACTAAATTTACCGTGTTTTCTTTACCTTCTAATTGATATTCATGTTTTGAAAAAAAATTCTATCTCCCTTTCATCTCTAGTAAAATTTTGCATCAGTACAGTTTTTATTACAGTTTCTTAATAGTAGAAATTGCTAAAATTGAAAACTATGTTCTTTTCCCATAGGGTAAAGCATGATTTATTTGGGCATAGCATTTTAATTTTAATCTGTATGCCTCCTTTTCTGTTCTCCCATGATTCTTTGCAGCAGGGCAAGTGAAAGCAACTAAAATAAAAGAAATACGGTATGTGGTGCTTATTAAAGTTACATACATCTCTTCTCACAGGAGAATTTTGATTTACTGCAGGTTGTGCATATGTCGCATATGGACACTTCTAGGGAACAGATTCCTTATTGCTGAACAGTGAATGGTTTCTAGTACTCCATTATTGCTCAGGGAACATGATAGTAATGATTATGAAAGGTAGGATACCATGAAATCTGTAAGGTGATTTGGCAGAAGTCGATGCTGTTGGTGCCAGGATTTCGGTACCGTACCAGTTTCCTGTTTTCAAATGTATTAATTGATCCGCAAAGGACATCTTTTGGAGACAAGAATTCAGACAGACTGGCACAGGTTGGACCTCCGCCAAGACTGCTCGGAAGGTTGCCATACTGGGAGGAAAAGAGTGAGAGAGAGAAAGAGAGAGAGAGAGAGAGAGGCAGAGGGAGAGCTGAGGAAAGAAAAAAAAAAGGCAAGACTTGGCACAGCTCAGTCAAATCAGCTTCTTTTGTCTGCTTTCTCGGCTTGAGCTTCAGGAAAGAAAACCGTCCTGGGGTACAGAAAAACTCAGAACTTTTTGGTTTTCAAACTTAGAAGGCTTTTTAAGTCTCTTGGGCTATTTGAAAGTGTTGGTACATATAATGACGTTTAGTCACCAGTATTAAGGAAAATAAAAGCCTTTTTCAAAATGAAGCTTCCACAGTGTCCATGCATTTGGGAAATACTATACTTGATTTTTTGCATATATGATTATACCATGAAAGACAGGATTAATATAGAAGATGGCAAGGCAAATTTCTATTTAGAGAGAATATTAATTTTCTACAAAATAAAGTTTGTTCAACACTACAAACCTGCTTTCAAATCAAATCAGACATCCTTCGGAATGTGTTGGGAACGTAAGTTTTTAGATTTTATTTTATTTTTTTCCCATTTATAGACATTCACTTTTCAAGGAGCCTTTCTAAGATTTTATGCAATCCAGCCAGGAAGTCAGAGTAAAAGTTGTTTTATCTATGTGTTTAAGAAAACGTTTTCTTAAAGCAACATCTTTTATTTCTGCTGCTTCATGCTGTCCTAAACTACATCCCCCAGCAATGAGTGACAACACTGAAGACCAGAAAGGCAAGCTGAAGACACCAGACTTCGCTTGAAGGGCAAACAAGAAATGTGAGCTTGGTCATTATTTTTGTGTGTGTCTTTGCTCTGAACCAGTTTTTGGAGGTGGGTGGGGAGGTGGGTGGGGAGGTGTCTATGTCTAAAAGATGTGTGCAATTAGGGAATTCTCCTTGTGAGAAGGAAATGAGAAAAGGTAAATTTTATGATGTTGGCATAAATGGCTGGGAATGATAGAGAATAGAAGCTTAAATCTTTTGGATAAGAAGTAATGAGGTGTATTTGAAATACTTGGAAAAAAATGTCATTGTTTTTAGTTGATTAGATTGTATAATTAAACGATTACAACAGCTTGGCTCTTTCAAAATGTTTTAAGTAGAAGGAAAATCTAGAAAGTTCATCGATTTTCTTTTCAATACTACTCAGTATTTTTCTTACATATATACTTTATATCTAATATATTAATAATAAGTACTTCCTATTAGGCCTGGCTATGGTTGGATTATGATAGTTCTGCTCTTAAAAATCAGCATTATTGTAAGGGAGGCTGACTATAAGGCACATATATTTGTGGACCACCCTAATTGTCAGTAAGTATTCTGTTTCTAAAGAAAAGAGTTTGAGTTGTAGTAGGTATTGCTTCCTGTAATATTATATTTTTATTTCATATACTATAAGAATACAGGAAAATCGTGTATGTTCACATAAGTACTGATCATCTGGGCAGTATAGAAGACTGCTGCAAGATCTGTGCTTTTGTTTTGAGTATGTAATAATGAATTTGTTAATCCTTTCACAAAATATTTTTTGTTTTTTTATAGCTGTATATTATTGTGCGCCTTAAACGATCAATTGTTTGAAATGGTTTTTATAGTATTATAATGGCATATCAGCAACTCTGAGAATGGCATTTAATACATGAATGCTATTTTAAAATACATGAAATTTAATAAAAATGTTTGCATAGTTAAGATTAAGTATTTCCTTCAACTTTTTTTACTCATCTACATCTTGATCTTTCATAAAATTAAATCACTTAATGTTTATGTGGGTTGCCAAAATGACAACCTTTGTTTTATAAGCTTCTTTATACACCACCTCGCTGATACTCCTAAAATGGACGCCAAGACATAAAAGACATGCTGATAGGCACTGGAGAAAGAGATGTTTGCATGGCCACAGTCTTCCTTTTTCCAACTGATCACAGGATCATTTACGCCTATACTAAAAACCAACAATATATGAAACAAAAAGAAAGTTCAGTAAACAACTTTAAATTAGAGCAACATTATAATACTGACCGCCTTACTACCGATTGTTATCTACTTTAATTTACTTCTTAAACAGCTTTGCTGAATATACAACTTATTTAAGTTTAAGACCATTTGCCCTTCACGTTAAAATAATTATTTGCTAGCTTATTTCCTAACTTTTTTGCAGCGAATTTAGTAAGAACAAACTTATTTTATAGCCAGACTGTTTTATATCCAATTATTTTCTAACATTATAATAAAAAATAAGTTAATTAAAAAACAAAGATGTCAGAATATACCTTAAGAAATACTAAATTTTTGATACTGGTAAAGCTACATTTTATAGTATGTATTAGACTTAAGATTTGATAATAAATATTAGCTATAGTAACCAATAAAATTTCTTCCCAACATATTCTCTCTGGCCTACTTGTTACATATCTTAAAATGAAAAAAGTCTCATATTAAGATTCTCCTTGTAAACTGGGTATAACATACTTCTTTGTACAACCTTTTTTAAAATTAAGGTATTTTAAGAAATTGTGTTGATTATCATTTCAAACGCATTTACGCTTAACTTAAAGCATTCTTTACTTTTAGAACTTTTATTTTACAAACACATTGATATTCGGTTATTAATTATTTCCATATTAGCATTGATATTTCAAATCTTATTTTAAAGTGTATAAATACTAGTGATTGTAAATGAACTCTATCTCAGCATATAGTCATTGTAGTTTGTAATATATAATATTTTGAAGTAGAATTATTAAGACAGAAATGGATTAATATTTAACTGCTACTTGATGCCTATTATTCAGTCCCATTTAGATGTATATACCTGAACATATAAACACATAATTCTATAAACTGGTGCAAACCTCTTTGGGGGCTTTAGTCCAGCATTTTATAATTATCCACTCATTTTTTTTTTTAATTTAAACAAATGTTTATTGAGTACCCACTTAAGTATGCTAATATTTTGTCAAAGTTATTTTTGGTAACAGGGAAGGAAGCCACATACATGGATGGCGGAAGGAATAGATTTAAAGTAAATGTACAAAAGCCCAGATAGAAAAGAACACTATTGTAATGAGATTTATTTCAGTAGATTAAAGTTTGTTAACTTTTATTGAACAACACATATATTACAGAGTGTTATTATAAAATATTAGGAGATTAGTTGTAGTCTACATAGCTGTATGATTTTGTTTTACCATTATTTAGGATGTTGCATCTTATTGTAAGGTGACCAGATTTTAACACTGGTAAAGCG
>PVKE010045328.1:0-12656 GCA_004027555.1 Craseonycteris thonglongyai | reverse complement strand
CAGAGTAAGCCTTTTGTCATTTACTCAGAATTTATTTTCCCACATAATATTAATATAATCTCCTAATTTACAACAGGATAGAAGTACAACTTAATCTTTATTTTAAGCAATTTGAAGAGAAAAACTTAAGCTTTCTATGAAACAATATTTAACTGATGTTTGAAAAATAAAATAGAAAATATTTCATTTCTTCTTTTCATTACAAAATTAAAATTGGGGATGTCAGTACAGCCCAGCAGGTTGAGCGCTTGCCTTGCAACCATAACTAATCCTGGCTCTGGCTCATGCAAGCCCATGTGAACTATGACATAACTGGTTAACTGACCAGATGACTCCGTGGTGAAGGTTCTCACCTCCCATGCAAGAGGTCCCCAGTTCGGTTCCCGCCCTGCATGGTCCCACATCCACCTGTGTGGAATGAAACCACACCACAACTAATAATGTAGTACAACTATAGAGACTGCTCTGCCCATCCCCCTTCTGTCAAACAATACATTTTAAAAATAAAAAAATCATATGTCACATGTATACATTTTCATCAAAATGTATATACAGAAAACAGCAGAAGTTTCCCCTGATTACCATTTGTGGCCCCAGTCTTCTGTGGGATGACCATTCTTCACAACTTAAATTTGTATGTAGCCTCCCAAATCATCTCCCTGAATTTATGTACATATATATCTATAGAACATATAACTTTGTTTTGTACTTAAATATTTAACTACCGTATTTTCCGGCGTATAAGATGACCGGGCGTATAAGACGACCCCCTAATTTTACAGTTAAAACATAGGTTTAGGCCTATATTCGCTGTATAAGACCACAGCCTCGGAAGTGGGGGGTAGTCTTATACAGCGAATATAGGCCTAAACCTATGTTTTAACTGTAAAATTAGGGGGTCGTCTTATACGCCCGGTCATCTTATGCGCCGGAAAATACGGTAACTGCCCAGTGAATGGAAGAAAGTATATTAATTTAAAGGAGTATCTTTTTCATTTAATAGATTCCTTATTCTGATAACTCTAACTGTACACTTAGTTACACTATACCAAACAGATCTTGGAAATGATGCTTGTTAATGAACATGAAGTTAGAAAACATTTGCCAAAAGATTAACAGTAACTTGCTATAAAAAGGTTCAAAGTGGTAAAGCCTTGAAATTTCAGATATCCAGTTTCAAATAAATTATTTACAAGTCTAAGTGATATTTGATATTTGAGATGGATCTTAAGAGAGGAAGAGAAGAATTACAGGGAGACAGGAGATAGGTATGCATGGGCACCACAGGCAGAGACTGTACTTTGCAAGGGTAAGATTTGGAAAGTATATGCATGTATTTCCAATTTCCTAAGGATCATTTGAAACCAGATTTCCTTTACTTTCAAAACACACTCCTTTTCACATAACAGCTCTTTGACCCTGATACCATTTTTTCTTTGGGTGCCTCAGGCTAAAAATCTGAGTTATGACTCTTCATTCCATATATCCTACCTGTTAGGTAATACTATCCTTTTTTCAAAATGTCTATCTGTTCTTTACTTTTTCCTCTGTTATTACCTATCAGTTCATTCTCAGTCCCACTGCTGCACAGCTTTCTGTTCCCTCCTAAATTTATCATTATCTATCCAACAAACCTCAAAGGAAAACTTTCTGCTCACACACTTGTGACACCAAATGCATGAATTTCCCACACCAAGAAATTCTCCAGGTCTCTGCAAACACCAACCAGGTGCCCTGTCATTACCCTGGCTACCCAGAGTTAGTGCAGACCCCACAGGTTAAGGGCTCAGTCCCATAACAGTGCCCCCCATTTCAGACACAAATATTGGGTACTCAGGGTACCCACACTTCTGTCCAGCTTGGCTACAATTGAAGGCTCTTGTGCCCCCCTCCTCAAGTTTGATAATTTCCTATAATGGCTCACAGGACTCAGGGAACATTTGTTTACTGGTTTATTATAAGGGTCCTTCCTGAGTATAGGAGCTTTTGCCCCTGAGAAGTTGGGGTGCACCATCCTCCTGGTACATGAATGTATATCAGAAAGCTCTCCAAGCCCAGTAGTTTAGGCATTTTAATGAAGGCTTTCACATAGACATAATGGATTATTAATTTAATCTCTAGCTCCCCTCCCGTCCCTGGAAGATAGAGGTATGAAGCTGAAAGTTCAAAGCTTCTAATGGCTTTGTTTTTCTGGTGACCAGATTCCAACCTGCATCTATCTAGGAATCCACCCAGAGTTGCTTCATCAGATCAAAAGATGTTCCTCCAGGAAATTCCAAGAGATTTAGGAACTCTGTGTAAGATGCTCCTACCATCTCCCACAACTCAAAAAATTACAAGGATTTAGGACCTCTGTCAGGAACTGGAGACAAAGGCCAAATACTAGAACAAAAGGTGCTCCTAGCACCCATAGCACTCAGCAATCACAAAGATTTTAGGAGCTCTATGTTATGAAGGGAGGGGGTGGTACAAGGGACCAAATAAATATTATGTCACAAAACCCACTATTTCCAAACATTACATTGTTTGACCCCATGACCCCATCACACACAGTCCTGCCTCCTGCCTGGGCTGAAGCAACCCCTCTACTTCTCTCTTACACGACCTTTCCCCTATTCAACTCCTATACAGCCTTCCCTACTTCCAGATCATGACTGTCTCTACTTGCTATCTTCTTTGTACTCCTACTGTAGTAATGAATTGTTTGGCGTGTTATCAACTTGTCATTTATTGACAGTTTTGGGGAAAAGAAAAATATAGAAACAGAATACAGAGCTTATAGCAGCGACAGAATGACAGAGTACAAAAGAGATTTGGATTCTGTTCTATTTTTGAGAAATTAATAAAAAAGCATTTCAAAAAAATGCTTTTTGTTTTTTTTTTTAACTCTCTTATGGATAGTTCTCCAGCACAGAGCATGGTATCTGACACAGAGTAGACAATTAAAAGACATACAATAAACACATTAACTATTAGAAATCCCCACGAAGTAAGGAATGTTTTTTTAAGCATTAAGTTTAAAAACTCTTGCCTGCATGGAGAAAAACACATAATGGAAAAACTGATTTATTTGGAATTTGGCCTATAGTTTGTAATGAATATGGTCCTTATTCAGTAAGCCACTAATATGGGTACTATCACACCCTTGATCATTCCCTTTGCTGTTTCTCTCTTGGTAAAAGGGATTTTAAAAAGGTCACATAAGTCCTAAGGCCTAATATGTACAAAATGCTTTTTAAAAGACCTATGTTCACATATTTCTGATATCAATAAATGGAAAAAGAAATCATATTACTGACATTTATAATTTTCATGGTGTCATGGTCCCATTTTCTTCTAGCCAAAAAGTGATTTAGAAAAATTAGGTCTTACAGACTTTCTCCAAGAATAATCAAGAGAAATAATAACAATTCTTGATAAACAAAGACTTTTCTTAATTTTTAAGGAACAGTCACTGGGAAGAAAGCCATTTAAAAATGTTTCTATTGAAAAGATACATATAGTAACACTTTGGTAGAGAAATGTGTTATTCTGGTTACATATTAAACTGTTAAATACCAAAGCTCTTCAAACCTCTTTCAATGGAAAACTCTTTAGATCTAAAGTGTTAGGAATCATTGTGTCAATGGCATGACTTGGTTCTCAATCAGTGCTTACCCACTGATACAAATTATAACTTTTTACATGAATAGATCCCAGACATAATGATTAAGAAAGTGGGTATCCCAATGTTCACTGCAGCACTGTTCACAGTGGCCAAGACATGGAAACAACCAAAATGCCTCTTGATAGATGACTGGATAAAAAAACTATGGTACATATATATACAATGGAACATTACTCAGCAATAAGAAAAGATGAAATTCTGCCATTTGCAACAACGTGAATGAAACTTGAGATCATCATGCTAAGTGAAATAAGCCAGACAGAAAAAGCTAAGAACCATATGACTTCATTCATATGTGGAATATAAAACCAAAAGCAACAAAGAAAAAAAAAAAAATCTCATGGACACAGTCAATAGTTTAGTGGTTACCCGAGGATAGGGGGAAGTGGGTGGGAGAGGAGGGAGGGGGAGCTAAATATATAGTGATGGAAAGAATTGTATACCTGGAACCTATATAATTTTTACTGACCAATGTAACTAATAAATTTAACAATTAAAAAAAGAAAGTGGGTGTTGGAACCAGATGACTGGAGTCTGACCCACTGCTTACTACTCGTATAATCTTGCCAAAGAGACTTCACTCTTCAGCCTTAGTATCCACATTTGAAAATTGGGGACAACAGTGTATATTTTATGAGGTTATGAGGAATGAAAGCAATGGTGCATGAAAAACTCTTAGCAAAATGCCTGGTGTGCATACAGAGCTCAATAAATGTTAGCGAGCATTGTTACCCCTTGCTTTGTGAAAGCAGACTCTCCCAGATACCACTGTCTTTGTGAAAGGTGATTAAAAAGGTCTGATCCTTCCAGGTGATCTTCTTGCCCTTCAGACAATTTTTCCTGCCTTTATCAATAGTATTTTCCAATTCAGTCTTGATAGTGAGAACTTCAATCTGCATTAATTTCTGCCTCTGGAAAGTGGAAAATATTTAATCATTTGGGCAGCTAGCCTTGTTTTAGATAACAGTTTTTGGATTTAAGATTGTTCATTATTTTGTGGAGAAGGATTGAGGGCTTCATTTTATTTTGTAACTTTCTTGCTGTCTGAATATTAGAATCATACATATGCATTTTTATCTGGGGTTTGTTGGGTAGAGCAACGGTGGGCCATTTATCACTCAATGTGGTACATTAAAATATTACAAGCTTTTTTATTATTTATATTATGAAAATAATTATTATGCAAGATAAATAGAAAAAAAACCTAGAAGTCTCATGCCAGAGACTATTGCCTAGGAAGTTTTCAATATGCAAAATTTGGGAGGGCCCAGAGCAGTCTCCACAGTTGTATGTCATCAGTTTTCAACATGGTTTTATTCCACACAGGTGGGCGGGTGCCATGCAGGGTGGGAAGTAGCCTGGGGTCTCCTGAAAGGGAGGCACGCCCCCTTAAGTCAGGGGCCGAAGGGGTGTGTGTGTGTGCAGAACTGAACTGGGAGTCTCCCAAATGGGAAGCACACCCTAGTTCAGCATATGGTTCTGCACGGGCCAGGGCCAGGATTCAATCTCAGTTTCCTGGGGCTGCAAAGCAAGCACTTAACCCACTGAGCCATCCCAGCTTCCTCCCAAAACTAATTTTTAGTCTTTATTGATTCCTGGCAGAACCTTCAATATCTTTAACATAACTGGACAAAAAACAAAAACAAACAAACAAAAACCAAAAAGGAGATCAATAGTGCTTGCTAAACCCATTTTATTCCCCACTGTAAGCCAGAAAGTTGATGTTCACTTTTTATTTCTTGTACTTATAATTTCAACACTGCCAGTTTTACCGGAGTTTAATACATACTGGTGCTGTCCTTCAATTTTTTTTTTTTTTTTAGATATATGCAATGCATACTTTTTTTTTTAATATATTTTTATTTATTTATTTTTATTTCTGACAGAGAGAGAGAGATACAGAGACAGAGGCAGAGAGAGAACTGAACTGGGGGAGCTCCCAGTTCAGCATATGGTTCCACACAGGCCGGGGCCGGGATTCGATCCCAGGTCCCCGGCGCTGCAAAGTGAGCGCTTAACCCACTGAGCCATCCCGGCTTCCCCGGTCCTTCATTTTTGATGCTCCAATTCCTGCAAAGCATACTTTTGCATAATAAATGAATAGTGTTTGTCTTCCTGAGTGTAGGGTTTTTACTGGGAAAGCAAACTAGCTACGGTAGGTGGATTCACACAACGTAATGGGGAGAACTGAATGGCAATGTGATATAGGTCTCCACCATTATTTAGCTTTTCTTTCCTTAGCATATTTGGCACGGGGAGAGGGGGTTTAGAGGTATTTGGCTTCCATATTTTCCCCTCATTTTTTTCTTAAATAGAAAGGCCTTTAAAATAGCAACACAGTTCCATATTTAAGTAAAAAGTATTATAAACAACAGTATCAACAACAACATAAAACCCTTCAGGGTTAAGGAGTAGAAGACATACAAATTACCTGTCTTCTAACTGAACTTTCAGATTGAGTTAATTCTAAATTTATTTTACGTACAAAGTCTACGTTTTATCTTGTGGCAGAAGATGCATACTCACATTCACACTTTAAAAAATACATCAGAAAATGTAAGATTATTCAAACGTATCCAAGTTTTAATGGTTATCAATTCAGAATAAAGTCAGTGAAGGCAACATAGGTACTTTTTGCAGTCTTCCCCAAGACTGTATCCAACACACAATTATCCCAGAGGCTGAGGGGGAGTAAAACTGTATTGTCTCCAAGCCTTCGCTGCCTCTCCTGCCCTCTCCCCCTGCATCCTGCTGCCCAAAGACAAGAACAAAGACCATTTACTTTTTACTATTTCCTTTTTGCATTTTAGCCCTAAAAAAATAAGCCAATGGGTTAACATTGAACACACTTTTTTTGGTACTGATATCTGTAGTTAAATAAAAGATTTAATTAGAATATTCTATTTGCAACCCATTAACTTTATTTAAGTAATAATTTTAGAAAATTCTATGATCAGAGAATCAGTCACAGGGAATTTCAACTTAATAGTTTTAATATGAAGACAAGGCAGGGGTGGACAGGCTGGAAGAGAAAGTTAAAAACTGCTCCTACAACAATGAATTGCTATTATCAATCTGTACTTTCCACTCACAAAGACTTTTAAATAATAAACTTCCTCTTATAAAAGTTAGATTGGTTGTAGGAAGAACCAAGGCCAATAAAATACATAATTTGTTCTGAGTAAGTTAACAGGAACAATCATGGATGTTTTGAAACACATAAATAAGAACTTTTGAAAAAGTCTAAAAAAGCAGAAATTCCCAATGTTCATCTTTGCTGAAACAGTTTAAGGGCTCCCTTAAAATGTCCCTTCTGAGCCTGCTGCACATCCTTAATAGATGCAAATCTAATGGCTTTATTTAATGTATTATTAAATTATTTACTAGGTATAAGGTACATATCAGTCACTTCAGGTCTTAAAACCACCTGTTTTCCTTACAGAAATTATTAGATTGTTGCTTTGCTTCAACCTTGAGAATTTTATTTTGGAAAACTCAGGTATAAGGTCGCTATTAAGGAAAGATTAGATACAGAAAGCTGAGGGTTGGGAAAAGGATAAAGAGAAACAGGCAAGGGCTTTCTTTTTTCTTCTTTTTTGCAAAGAACACTGATAGAGAAGGCAGCTGAGTAAGGGTGGGGAGAGAAAAGTGTGCTAAAGTATGCTTAATGTATGCTTAAAGCATGCTTCAAGAGGAAAAAGACTTAGTGAAGTGTATAGGGTTACCCAAATTACTATCTTTTAAAATCTCAGTTACCTAATCTATTCAGTACTTCTAAGACCAGAGTAGAACCAAGGAGGTTAACAACTTCCTACATTAATAATAAAAAAAAGCTTTAAAGTGTTTAATTGGAGAAAATATCCCACTGACAGTAAGTTCCTCTAAGAATATACATTCTATGCACTCAAAGGGTGATAAATGGGTAGGAAGATTTTGAAGTGTCATGAAATCAAAGAATTAAGTCTATAGTATCCAAGTTTTTGAAATCTATATAGTATATTGTTCATTATCCTAAGCACAGATGTTTTTAAGAATTTTCATAGCTATACAATCCTCCCCATCCTTTTCTCTCCACAGTCTTTCAAATTCCTAGAGAGAATAAACCTATCACTTTTATAGAAGTCAATTTTCTTTCATATTATATTATCTTAAGATGCTTGCTACTATTTCTTCGTTGCAATTCATTTCCCTATGTTTATATGCTGGAGTTAATAGTGCTTTCAGTAGTACGCCTTCTTGTAAATGGAGTAATCTAACAGAATTGTTTCTCACACTCTAGTACAAGCAAGTCTATAATAAAATATTTCAGGATGGCTTATTTGTTGCTAGGTTCAATATTTTGGTATTCAAACTGCTGTGGCAACAACATGAAGAGGAATGACAAACTATAGTAAACTTTAGTTGCTTTAGTGAGTTTGTGGAGTTGTGATTTATAAAGGTAATAGAGGGCTTGGCATATAAAGAACAGAAGAATATAAAGAACTTCCAGATTAAATCAGATCCTGAAGAAAAAAAACAATTACACTAGTTTATGTGTATGTTTTAAGCAACTGGAAAATACTGCTAAGATAGTATGAACTTGACATTCATTTTAAAGAATTATTGCAATTTAATCCTTGCTAATTTTGCTTCTTCCTTCAATACCCTTGTTTGCTTTTCTTGGGATTCTGAACTTGTACTCTTAGTTTAGAAAATAAGGGAGTGGGTAGGAAAAGGAAGGAGATGTAGGAAATTGACAATGTGTACATCCTATATAATTTTGGAGTTGGAAAGGAAAATCAGAGGTCAAAGTGGCTCAAACGTTGGTTTTAGAAGAGGAAACAGCTAGAGGATTATTAAACTCTAAACTAAAGGTTTGTCCTGGAAGTGGGTGGGGTCAATGCAAATTTAGCAAGTAAAAGTAAATCATTATAAACAGTTTGAAGCAACCTTTGTTCTCCTGATGAGAGCTCACTTTTTTTCTGGTAGAGAGATTTCTAAAAATTATCCTTATAAGTCAGCTGGTATAATAGAACCCTGTATCAGGTTTAGGGAGACAAAGCGCATAGTCCTACAGCCTCGGTGCAATGTTGAGCAAGACTCTTCACTTCCCTTTCTATTTTAGGTTACTTTTAAGCACCTTTAAAGATATATTATGCAATTTATTGAAGAAAAAAAAGAAAAAAAAAGAAAAAGGTTTATTTTGCTCAAAGAAAGCAATCTGACTGCAGAAGCCAAAATGACATTCAAAAATTAAATTATGTACAGAATAACTTGCTGGTTAACAAACTGTAACCGACTGAGCTCCTTTCTTCACGTACTTATCTTTTCCCCAAGCTCAAATCTGGATTTAGCCAGGACCGGTACACACCCCCAGGGCTATTTCATTCCATTGGCTGGAGGGCCATCGTGTAGTCTACACCCTTTAGATTTACTGTCAGGACGCCCGGTGTTTATTTGTCACGGATGTTACACTGCTCATGTATTATTATTTAGTACGAAAAAGAAGCTGTCAGGGTGAATTATTTAAAGATAATTTAAAAACCAACGTGTAATTAGTAAATTCATTTAGTATGTTCCTGTTTCATCTGTCGCTGATGTAAAAAAGTGAAAAAAACCCAGAAAATAGTTATTTCACAGTTTGCATTCGGGTGAGTCATAGATGCCCACAAAAACTTGCAAGCGGCACAATCAGATGGGCCGGTCGCTCCCTTTTGTAGATGTGCGTTTTGTCAGAACCCACCCTGTGTCACACACACTAGGATAAAAGAGCGGAGCGGTGTCTACTCTGCACATAGCATCAGCATAGGCAGAAGCCCGGATGATGCCTCGCGGAGAAGGGGGACAGATCCAACACTGTGGCGGCTACACTAAGGTGGAAAAACCACTACCCACCCAAGCCTGACACATCCGAGGCGGGGACTGGGGGGAGGGCGTGGGGGAAGGGCCAGTACCCTCCCGGCTGGGCCAAGCTGTGGCCCACGCGCAGGCAGGAGGCGGCCGGGCCGCGGGGGAGGTGCGAGGGGCTCGGGTCGGCGCTCACCTCCCTTGCAGGGCGTGCGGTGCTGGCTGTGCTGGGCTCGGTAGCCCTCAATGACCTCCCAGGAGCCGTCGTCACGCCGGATGGGGAAGGACAGGCTCAGCACATGGTTGCAGGGCTTGATGATCCGCAGGATGCCGCGCACCCTGTTCCGTTTCTGCTCCGCCGTTTCCCGGGTCTTGAGGTCCTCCACCAGCTTGTCCTCCACGATGCTGGCTCCGCGGTCGAAGAAGCCCTCCACCATCTTGAAGAAGTTGGGGTCATCTTCGTGGTCGGCCGTCGCCTCGCTGTAGTGTCGCCGGGAGGGTGGCGCGAACACCGGCTGGGGGGCGGCGGCAGGCTGTCCGCGGGCCCGGCCCAGCAGCGCGGCCGAGTCGGCCGCCGCCGAAGCCAGGGCGGCGGGCCCGGCGCGGGACAGCAACAGCGCTTCGCCCAGGCAGCGGTACATGGCGGCGGGGCGGAGGCCGCGAAGGAGAAGCGATCTACGGGGCTCTAGGACTGTGGGAGGGAAGAAGGGGCCGGCGCGGGCTGCCCTTTTAAGCCGCAGCTTCCTGCCCTGCTGGCTGTCCCCTCCCCTCCGGCGCTCGCCGCCTAACCAGGAGCACCGACTTTGAGGATGTGGGCCAGCCTCGCCCGTGAATGGCAGGGCAGGGGAGGGGGGGACGCGCCGCCCAGGGAGACGGACCTCCGCCTCCGCCGAGGCCTCGCCCGGCCTCCCCGACGGTGGCGCGTGCCGGCGGGGGCGCGCAGACGCCGGCGAGTGCAGCGCGCATGCTCGCGGCGCCGAGGGGCGGGGCGAGGGGCGGGGCGAGGGCCCGGCAGGCAGCCTAAAGCCGCGGGGCGGTGGCGTTTCAGGTCTGTGCGCGGCCTCGTGCTTTCTTGGGAGAGAAGGGTGGTGGGGGGGCTTTCTGGGGGAGGGGACCCATCAGAGAAGGGGGCTTGCCCAGGGAGGGGGCGTGCCCGCCTCAGTGGGTCGCTGAGGGGCGGGTCTGGAGACTGCGCCCTGTTGGAGGTGGTGAGGTCTGGCGGCGGGCCCGTGCGACTGAGTCATGGCTGTCCCTCCTTTCCTCCCTCGGGCGGGGTGTTCATCCTGCCACCCCCTGGGCTAGTCTTTCGGAAGTTCTGAAGGGGGACAGAGAAGCAGCGGTTGAAGGCTGGCTAAGGGCTTGGCTGTTTGCATCGGGACTGCCAAGAACTTAATGTCAACCCGAGTTGGATTTTTGAGAGAGCTCGAGAGCTGGGGAATCCCTTACTGACTGGCCTTTACCGCTTTAGGTTTTTAAGTTTGTCTCTTCCAACCACTGAACATTGTTGAGATAAAAGTTATGTAAATCACTGTTGTAGCTTTCTAAAATTTGCTAATACGCTTCCCCTTTTCACTGTGGACTTAAAAAGGATGCTGTAATAAATCTTAAATTCCTAACAGGGCAGGTCATGATGGGTAGTCACTTGTTCCCAGGCCTATAACTTCTTTAGTAAAAGGCTTATCTTTGCCTTAAGCAAACCCTGCTCTTTGTTTTTGGCATCTAGGTTAACACACCTTTTATTTTTTATTTTTTAAAATTTTTTAAAATTTTTTTATTTTTTATTTTTATTTATTTATTTATTTTTTTATTGTTAAATTTAATGGGGGTGACATTGGTTGGTAACAATCAGACAGTTTCCCAATGGACAACTCCACATCACATCACCCATGCATCACATTATGTGCCCAGCTCCCAGAATCAGGTCCCCCTCCAACCCGATATATCTGGTGTAACACACCTTTTAAATGCCCCCTTTCAGACTCATTCTAAGATGTGACCACCGTCAAAAGAGCACATAATCTTAACTGTCCTGTAATCCAATCCCTGTCTTGCTTTCTCCCACCCTCCTTTTGTTCTCTTTTAAATTCCAAATGCATTAAAAAAACTGCAAAACTGTCATTCTCAGGATCATTTAAGATCTTGCTTCCTGGCAATTACCCTCAGTTTTGGTTCAAATAAACTCTTTAAAAAATTCTCTTTAGTCATGGACATTTCTTAACGTTGACAGAAATATGTTCTTGAAATAGTCTCAAAACAAAGACACTATAGAAATGCAATAATAAATACTCTAGTAAATTCTTTCTCAGTAATGCATATATTAAATGGTCCATGCAAACCCATATGCTGAACTATGGTACAACTGGTAACCACTCCGATAGCATGTTGGGTGAAGGTTCTTGCCTTCCATCTGGAGGCCCCACACATGTAACTGTGTGGAATGAAACAATGTCACAACTAGTGATGTACAACTATGGAGATTGTTCTGGGCCCTCCCCCTTCTCTCTGTTTCTCTTTCTCTCTCTCTGCCTCTCACCTTTTCTCAAACAATAAATCCTTAAAAAATATTTTAGAAGAATTTTAGTATTTAGAAAGATATAACATAAATATATGAACAACATAGTCATTTTAAAAATAATTTTATTTGAAAAGGTAGTGCATACTTTCTACTTTCTGTATCTTGAAATTTGTCCCGGTGGACATTTCATTTAAATGGAATCATACAATATGTGGTCCTTTATTTTTATTTATTTTTTTATTAATTGTCAAATTTATTGGGGTGGCATTGTTTGGCAAAATTTACATAGGCTCCAGGTGTACAATTCTTCATTACATTGCCTATGTATTGCATTATGTGCTCAGCACCCAGAGTCAGTTCTCTTTCCATCCCCATATATTTGATGCTCCCCCCACCCCCCGCATCCCTCCTCCCCACTTACCCTCAATATATGGTCCTTTATGACTGGTTTCTTTCATTTAGCATAAGGTTTTAAAATTTCATCTATATTATGGAATGTTTCAGTCTTTCATTTCTTTTTATGGCTGAATAGTATTCATTGTACAGCTATATCATTTTAATTCATTAATCACTGATGGATATTTAGGTTATTTCCATTTTTTGGCTATCGTGAATAATGCCATTATGAACATTTTTGTACAAGTTTTT